>JAMKCH010002040.1:0-97320 GCA_023653785.1 Ophioderma brevispina
TCTGGCGGTTGCTGAAGTTCATTGAGTAAAGCTGATGTGGCGGTTGTGTAACAAAGTCCAACATTCTAAGACCCGACCTAAAGACTGAAAAAAAAATCAGTGTACATTACCCTACCGAGGACGGAAGACGGACAACCACACAATAGTCTCATGCAAATTAAAAGTGCATATTCTGAATGAGCGGTTACGACAATATTGAGAGAGAGATAGTTCCCACCAGATAGTCTATAGAGCCATCAATCCGTATCTCGCTTAAAAAAAGGTTTGACCTTACCCTTCAACCTCTGCTCTAAATTTTTTGACGCCACCATACAGATAGTGTATAGTGGGGGGGGGGGGGGTATGAAAAGTGAGTTGGATTAAATAAGCCTCGTGCGAAAAACAATGAAAATCACTATGAAAACAAATAAATGCTCAGCCTTTCTGGGGCACACCACACCTAGAAAAAACTCCACGTCTCCAACTTGTGCACGTTTCTGCGGCACCTGGAATATAAAATCTTTCACAGCACTTCTTTGATATTTCATGATCATTATACAAAAATGCATAGGGATGACTTTGCCATTAATCAAAAAAAAAACCCCCAGATGGCCGCGAACCGCCGAAAATTACCCCATCCCCGGCTCAGTGCGCCGAGCCGTACAATTAATTGATCAAATGCGTAAGGCTATCCTGACCTTATTTAAAAGACTGCCATTAATGATAAACGACTGGTAGCTTTTTAAAGCAATTATTCTTCCAGTTTGATAAACATATCAAATTATGGAGAAAAGTATTAAATCTAGGAGGGCATTTTTCGATTTACACTTATTATGAATTCTTGGCTAGCAATATTGACATATTGCAAGTGGATGATTACACTCCAGTTAAAAGAGAAAAAGGAAAAGATATTTGCCGTACGTAACTAATGTCACATCGCGTTTTTTCTCTTATCCACGACAACACATGTATCCAAAAGGATGGACGATCCTACATGAAAAATAGGTCTCCAAGAGTCCGATTATCATCACCAAGTCGAAAAGTTCGTCATTAAGTCTATAGCGCAATTTTAAACAAAAATAAATTTGTTAGCAATAATTCTGTGGAGAAGTTTGAAATAAGTTCGTACTTGTGAGTCTATTGCGGAGCTACAGGGTAAGTAAAAAGGAGTTTGGAGTAGTGGAGTAATATAGAAAAAACTTGTTTTTTGGAGCAGCCTTATTTTAATTCTTACCTCCCAATATAGCAAACGATTGGTCGACGCTAGAACAATCCAAGGTGTCGCATGAACATGTAATTTAAGCTATATCTTCCTCTCTAGGGAATAGGGCAATCTGAGTTTGTAATACTGGAACCGTTTACATTGCTAGAGAATATCTCCTGCAGCTTTTTGACATTCAAAAAATTCAAAAATTATCGAAATGATGTCTTTTATATATACACAATACCAGATCTAAACCAGTGTTTCCAGAAGACAAGAAATGCCTATTATCAATTTTTAATAAAAGAATTACACCCAATCTCTGGTCTCACCTGGTTTCGTTAAACGAATGGTAGCCCAGCATTTCACACTATCTTTTACAAAAGGGTTCTAATATGTTCTATAAAGAAACTAGTGTTCTGAAAAATTACATTAAATAGCAAGATCATCGCAAAACCTGAATTGAATTATGAACAGGCAATTTCCAAATTAGCAATCGTTGGATTTATCATAAAATTATTTATTTTTTAAGGTTTGTTTTAAAACATAAAAACGATCTGCAATCCGGCATACGTAAACATCCCTTTGAACAGGTTGTTAGGATCATTATCATTCTATTAATCTTATTTGATACACCATTCCACAAGCAACTTATACAAAATACATCAAGCTCCTTAAAATTGCTACTGGGGGTTGGGAAATACTGAAAATTGATATACAATTAAGCACACAGCAAAAGTTTTGATCAATGTGATCTTATCCAACAGGGTAAGATATCATCTTCCACATTTACCGGTTTTCTTTATATCAGCAATTAGCTTATTTAAGTTATTAACATTCAATCATATTAGTTTATATACACGGCAGATATGCATACCTAAATAAAAAAATGGAATCGTTTGGCCAATTAATATTCTATTTCACAAGAACAACATTTGAAGTCCTTAAACTGCCTAGCCTATAAATCATTCTTTATCTGAGCAAACAGCAAGGAAAAGAAAAATACATGAAATACTGAAATTTATCCATACGCTTCAATGTTTCCTGTAAAGAGTTCATTTGTATATTCCGTCCTATATTTATAAAAATGGTGTCTCTGCATACTGACGTATTTTAATAATAACTCTTGTAAATCACCACTGATACAAGAAGCCGCCTTTATACCTTTAGTTCTTGATCAACGGATTGAATTGTTAAAAGTTCTGAACATAAAAAAAGCAAGGCGACAACCGCAAAACCTTAACGAAGACCGATTCAAAATGTGAAGAAATGAGAGGGCATGTCAATTATTTATAACGAGCAACTTTCAGCTCCGTTATATATAATATTAATCCATCACTGGAAATCGGGGCCAAAACCAAATTTTACAGAGATTATTCATTGTACAATTCCACTAATTATCAAATGTCTTTTCAAACATCAATAACAAAGGCAAAACTAGTAATCATCTAACATCTGTAAAATTTAGATATCCAAAAGTAACCTAAACATTTTCGCCAATATAGCGACCCTTTACCGCTATATCAAAGAGTATCTTTTTAGGCAAGAGTGTAATTATACCTATCCTTGGGAAAATACAGGATCCGGTTATCAAAAAATAGTTAAGAGTTCACGAGAGCGACTCACTAATTTCAGTTTAAAAGATGCTATACAATCCTGATGGTAAACCATCAGTGCTCAGAGATTTCTCATTAGGTATTGGCCCGACCGACAGCTTTCCTACATTCCCCATCGTTCATTAATCGACCTTCACATTTGTACTAAACAACTATCCTATCTAGCTTCGGAAGGGGTTGTTGCAAAAAAGACCGAGTCAATGCATATATCAGTAAGATGGTTCAATTGTTTATACACATTTGTAAAAAAACAGCTTCGCATTACGAATATCCTTAGTTTCTGAAAATTGCATCACCAATAACACAAGTTTTGTCAGAGTGTTTTCTTTAAATTTAAGAAAATACCTACTACTATTTTCCCGTCTAAAACCACTGAGCTTTGCACGTTTAAAAAAAAAACATGGGTTTTATTTATCATAAAATACTTCAAGAACTTTCTTTTGCAGCTGATATGAGTGTAAATCCATTGGAAAACGTTTGCACTGCATATTCAGGGAATTTATTTCCTGTACCATTGTCTTAATGTGTATGTATGTGTGGGTGTCAGAAAATGGTAACACCCTCGGGAAAGAAGGACAATAATTATTACCGGGGGTAACCTGTCAGAGCCTGTGGTAACCACCGAGTTACAAGGGTTCCAGCGGTGACCTGTGAAACCGAGACCAGGAAACGGAAATGGTGACACTATCCGAGACAAGATCTGTTCAAACGGATACCCTATTGCGACCAGAGCTATTCAATGGACACTCTACCCGAGACCCAGGGCCACAATGGAATTTGAACCTAGGATTTTACACTCCAATTTGAGCTATTTTATGGACTTTTTATCTGTTTTGAGCATGAAATCAATACACCTAAAAATCATATTCAGATTCAAATCAATTCAGATCAAATCAGATTCCTGCCGATTTTTATACTATGCCTGAAACTGAAAAGTAATTCTGATACCTATGTGAGGCTGACAGAGATATAGGTTGATTTGATACCCGTATTGCAAGTCTAGAGTACATGCCCAGGTCTCGCCGTTTTTTTGGTAACAAGGGGTGGTTACACGACCAAAATACCCCCCCCCCGACGAAGTATTAATTTTTGGGTTTCTCTAACATTTTACAGAGGATCTATATAATGATTTTATGAGTATGTCTTGGTTTAGGAATAAACGGAATAAACAAGTTAAAACATGGCTAATTCCCGGCTTGCCCTATCACAGTCTTTAAAGCATGCGGTTTACAAACAAACCTGTAAATCCACAAGATTGGCTCTTAGTTTTTATTATTTATCCAACAACAGGATGTCTTACACCAGGAGCCAATGTGTAAATGAAAGTAAATAGGTTAATAGTGTATCACTATCAGCCGTGCAAACGTTACCATAGTCTCCCGAAAGGGTTGTTACAACCGATAAGACAAACACTTTTGCTAACTCTAGGATCATGATTTCAGCAGCAAAATATATTAACAAACACCTCCATTGGGGTTTTAGATAGAATAGGCTGTCAAACCTCCTTGTATGGTTTGAAATCAGAAAATTTGCCAATTTTTGCGAACGTGTTAATCATCTGGCATTTGAAGGTTGCTATGGGATGATGTCATGTAGGCATGTGTATGTACTTATTAGGCATGTTAGGTATCATGGAAATAAAGTATATTTACCAAATTCCAAACAGATGGCTTCATTGTAAAATGGCAAAATACTAGGGGTTGCAAACATATTCTGTTCTACTGGATGCTACAAAAAATACCTCAGTATATCATTTCCTTAAAGTTAAAGCAACGTGATATCACCACTGTAATACCGCTTACGATTGTGCTTTTAAAAATTGTTTGAAGGGCATTTAGTGCTAAAATACTTGATCGATTTAAATGTATCAGATATAAATAAGCCATTGCCATTTTAAAATTGACACCTACACTGTGAAAAAATGTTCCGCATAAAATACGTGTTTTGCCGTTCGAGTCCCTTTTAAAGTTATTTGCAACGTTCAAGTCCCAGCTGACAGTCAAAACAACGTTTTTTAAGAACAATTTTAAACAGTGTATAATGTGTACTTTCAAGTGAGGGATTTTGGTCATGAGTTTTTCGCATGATCAAAAAATTTATGATCATTTTTACCAAAAGTGCCGCAGCAAACCAACTTTCTGTGTAATATTGATGCATCGTTACAGAATAACTCGTTTCTTTGAATAAGGGTACTTAACTGTAATTGGATATGACTAACGTGGTTATGAGGTCAAATTTGTAGAAAAAATGGGCTTATTGATTGATTTGGTTATGGCCATATCAATGGAACATAAGATACGAATATTCATTTTTTGTTTTAAAATGCCAAAAAAATGTGATTTTTCCTCAAATTTGCACCGTAAATAATTCTTAAACTCACAAATTTATCAGCATGTAGATAATTTAATTCTCTTTCAGATGACACAAATTGCGTTCCAATTGAAGATTGCAATCAAAAGTTACGGCTAAAATCGGTTCGTTAGTCAATTCGGCGTCCATTTTGGACGCTATCTTGGATTTCTATTTTTTCGCAATCGTGAAAAATAATCCAACATCAGTTTCTGATGCCCAAGATGTTCCCCTACTTGAATCTAGTCACCAAAATTTTAGAGCAGCCCGGTGTGAGGAATTTAAGAGTCCTACATATCAGGAAGTCCTAGGACTCTAGGTTTCGGAGACTGGGCGTCCGGAGGACGCCCAGTCTCCGAAACCTTTAATCAGGATTCAGAAACTGTGTGTCCTAGGACACAGAGCTTCTGAAAACTAAAGTTAACTTTTACTTAGTGCGACCCGGACTCTGTATTTTGGGGGACTCTCAAATTCGTTACAACTATCGCAAAATTCAAAGTCCTCTCAGGAAGCGTCCTAGGACTCTGTGCAATGACGCAAAGTCCTAGGACTCTGTGATACTGTGATGTAGTGTCCCAGGACCCTAACCTGTGCTTTGTGTAGTCCTAGGACCTGTTGGTACTGTGATTGTAGCGTCACAGGAATACATATATGCTACTCGTAATTTAATTGAAAGGTACTTGGTTACTTAAAGCAGGGGGGGGCGAATCCCGAGAAGTCCGCGGTCTGGCTTAGCGTGCATATCTTCCGACGACCAGTTATTATGTTTATGTGTAGTATTGTTTGTAATATGTAATTTGGGGATTATTACGTAGGTTCGAGTACTGGTCGCACCCCACTCTTTAAGAGTCGTGGGTTTAGAATTGTGTGTTATTTTTTTCTTAATTTATTTACTTTAATTTTAGACTCTCTGTTATTTTTATTTATTAGTGAGGTTATTCTTCTTCTTTTGAAAGTAATTTTATAACTTGTGTTTTCAATTTTTTAAATTAAACTCTTTCTTTTTAAATGTTGATATTTAATGGTAATTGGTATTTAAAGAGCATGTTGTAATATTAACGACAGAGGAAGTTTTAAATAAGAGAAAACAGTTCTGAAAAAAATGAAGAGGATTAATTAAATTCGGGGAGAGATATGGTCCATCCAAGTTATAGCTGACGGTAAAGGTGAGTATATACACAATTTTTGCTGATGAAAATGATTAGATTAGGGTGTAAAGAATAAGAATCTGCCGGGGGGGTGCCATCTGGTCATCCTTGGGCATTTTGAAAATCCAAGATGGCGTCGCAATAAATTAATAATTATATTAAACCCTATATTATCAAGCTATGGAGTTAATAGATAACTATAGGATCCAACGTACAAGTGTCTGGCACTTGTACTCTTTAAGTCATACTTCAAATTAAAAATGGCAGCCAAATCTAAATGTTACACATATGCCCATAAAGCAAAAAATAAACATGAAGTACTTAGAGATTATGTTGTTAAACACAATAAATGTATTATGATACTTGTTTTGTACACATGGACCGGTCAACAATATGGCAGCCAAAAACGGATATCTTCAAAAAAACTTGCACAAATTTCTAAATGTTACCTTCAAGTATAAATTATGTGTCAATGAACACTTAGAAATTGTACCTATGATCATAACCAAGTGATACCAGGTAATCCAAGATAAATAAAACATGTGTCAAATTATAACTTGAGTGCAATATATGTGAAAACAAATGTAATTCCTACTGGATATTTTGACAACTTTGCACCTTATTATGTTTTATTTCGATTTGGCACATTGAACACCAAATTGAAATGTAAAGTTGATACATGTAGTAGGATCAAAGGGTTATTTATAATGGTCATTGATACGTGATTTCGATTTGAAGGCTGTAAAACTTATAGTATTATGTCAAGTATTTTTTAAAGATGTTCACATTTTTGGCGGCCATTTGATTGACGTGAGGTTAAATTTCAAAAGTATCAGAAATACTTGATTGTATCTAAAAAACTGCTTCAAAGTCTCAAAATGCACTAGTTACATTCGAAAGTGATGTATTGTATTTTCATAATTGGCATTGTAACTGTTATGTTTCTCAAATAATTGAATTTCTAAAGCAGATTGAGGCAATTTTACTCATTAATTTCACCTCGATTGGATCACTATCAGCTTGTACGATCTTGGGTATCCGTGTTGGGCCTGTCCAATTGCTTTTCAATTTACGTTTAATAGTATAACTAAAAAAAATCGTGTTACCGTATATTGAAAACATTGTTATTCGGTGTGAAATTAGCTTGTTATGTACTTTGGTGGGATATTCTGGGAATTTCCTCTATTAAACTTTTATAGAAACAGGCCAAAATTGCCAGTTTTTTCCATAGACTACTGTGTGTGAGTAGTATTGCTGAAAAGTAGGTCAAGACCACTAACTTTTGACAACATTGACGTATTCTTTAATAGCCAAAAATGTTAATAGCATATCTTCTAAAAGAAATGGTTGTTCATAAAAATTTTACTATACATATGAATTCAAGATAAAACTTGAGACGAGTAAAAATGGACCAGATTGCGCCAGCTATTTTTGCATCTTTAAGTCTAAACAGAAATCTCAACATTAGAAGTATCAAGAGCGGGCAATCTTATCAGCTTAATTACTACAAAAGATCATTTCCTCAGTCAATTTGTTAGTACCGTTTGTGATGGGTTTCAAAAACAATATAGACTATAATACGATAAGTTTACAGCCGGTTCCACATTTATTGACATAAATTAGAGGCACGTGCGAAATGATAAACGGGGGTGGATATATGTAACATGCACTCATAAATATGTTTACAAATGTTTAAGCTTATATACTATTTTTAAAAATATTATAACTGTTGACCAAAGAGATGTTTTGAATGTGTTGTTGATGTCACAATCCATTTGGACACCTGGGATAAGGAACGGACCGCACCGAGAGTCTAACAGCAATGTGAAATATGAGGGCTAATTTTTATTGAGTTGTTATTTTCATGTTAAAAACCTCTTCGATAAGGAAAAATAAGTTTAAGGCCTTTATTGTATATCAAGACTATTATCCCCAGAGGTCTTTAATGTCTTCATTTTACTATCGACTGACTAATAGCAGAGATAAGGCAGATTTCCAAAACACACTATTTTCTACAGAACTCATGGGATTGCTAGCTGCAAATAACAGTTGCACCCTGGTGAGTACTAGTGTTGCATGGGATTCTGGGGCTTCTGCTCTGTGGCGAGTAATCAAGAAATAATAAGTAATTTCAAATAGGTTAGTTTTCCCATCAGTGGCGGTGATCACTTTAGCCTTTGTTCGATGATTCACAAGTAGGTGTGGGTTACCATATGCCTTAGCATTTTATCGTTTACCTCGATGGGTGTTATCAAAGGCTTTCTTGAAACTTAGGAAGGTAATTATGGCTAATAGGCCCCTGTGCAAAATTTAAGGAATCATGCCGTGTAGATCTTTGCACCACTTCAATTCTTCGGGTCTTTGTATTCAATCCTCCCTATAGTCTTTTTCTGCATGGCATAGAGATCCTCCTAGTCGAGTGGAAACTCTCTTGTATTGCGATTAATATGCATTCAGTTGGGAAATTTCAAAGTACCATTCCGGGATTTGTAAAATAAGGTGGTTTTGTTTGTACCAGTTTTCTAGCTTTCATTGGATTTCCTTTAAGCTGCAGTTCTTTGAAGTTTTGCTAGTGCTAACAATATTGTTTTGGATGTGCATTGCTCTTCTACATTGAATCTGGCTGGAGCTCAACTCCTCTGAGACCTTGATGCATGTCCCTTTCAGCTACCTCTTGCAAGCTTATCTTCACATATACCGAAATTTCCGAATTGGGAGGGAGAGAGAGATTTATTGTAATTTCCAATTGGTATTTTCTGCTCCTTTTAGTGCAAAAAATAAGCACCAACCGGGATAGAGGTAGTGTTTAGAACGATTCTTGAAGTGATGGAGTGAGGATGTGTGGTCATAAGTCAACAAGCAGCAAAATTGACAATTTCCATTATTAGCCGGCAGGGTAGAAGAAACGAAAAAAAAAAAAAAACGTTCGGAATATCAGATTCCCGGTCGTTTTGGCTCTAAATGAGGGCAAACGACTAGTTTTTATAAACAGAGAGTTTTCAGTTGCGATTACTGTTGGTTTTAAGCAGCAAAATTCGTCAAGTATCCATTATCCGTGGCATCCAATATCCAGGATTTCATACATCTCTTGACTTATGAATCTAGTGACGTAATATTGGGATTGTTTTCTACTTATTTTGATGGCCAATAGAAAGAAGACCAATCTAAGCTATCCAGTGGTACCAAATATATTTTGAAGTATATTGGATTTTTAATAACGCACCTCCCAAAAAAAGGGGCTCAGATAGACGAGGGATAAACTTTGGCCCGGTTCTCTTCACACTGTACTTTGTGTGATACAATCTTGAATGGACGTGTTCCTTCTTCGTATGCATAAATGAATTATTTTTCTCATATTTGTCTGTCGCAGATACATTAGCATCTTCTAGAGGTTGAGGTTGCGTACCTTAATTATGGATGCTCTTGGAGGACATTCCTATCTCTGAGCAGGCGCCATTCATGTCGAGCTTTTCTAGGCGCCATTATGTTGTACCCGAGACTGAACCTAACCCGTGTAAAGACCATACTATGGTCTGCGCCCAAATTGACAAAAGCGATGTATGCCTCTACATTCAGATGCTGAATCCTCCATGCATTTCGGTTTAATGTGTAGTCAAGTTGATACTTGCTACCTCCAGAGCTTTCCATTTCATGTGAAAGTATGTTCTTGCACTGATGAGCTGTTTACCTGACAAGATCCAACTTTTTTTACATTTTCTCGTTCTTCGCGGCGACTGCGGAACTTTGCATCTTTAAAGTTACTATCCTGGCGTTGAAATCTCCTACTACCAGTTAAAAATTCTGCTAGATGATTCATGGCTCTTTGGTGTGACTTATGCCAGTCATTCTTCCCATGTGGGTTCGACAGTAGGTAACTATCACAGTTGAAGCAAGATTTTCTTGATAATTGCTATGAGGGATACGATCAAAGTGGGGCTTTACACTTGCTAACGAGCAGAATGCCCTCGAGGTATAAAAGCAGTGCAATGCTTCCATGTGTTAGTTTTTCCAATGCCAGTTCGTTCGTTACCATTTCAATTGCATTCATTTAATGGCGATGCGTCGTATTAGTGCACGAGGTTTGCATGTAAAAAATTTTTTCAAGCAAAAGTTGGTATTTTGGCACATGATGTCTGTCAAAGTATGTGCACACATTGCTCTTACACAAATGAACTCAAATATACTAAATAGAAAAACATAGTGTACTGTATTCTTAGCACCCAAAACTGGGATTTCTGCTCTATGTCGTGTTATTTCAATGGGAAATAGCTTTTTCTCGCACGCAAGTGCGAGATGAGATTAACTAAACGCCGCGTCATAACCGTAGGTCGATTTTGTTCAAAATGGTCCTATATCGAGCGCAAGGCATTTCAAAGAAAAAAGTCAGGTAGTTTCGGCGTGTGAAAGTGAAGTCGTGAAAAAATAGCATAGGTGAGATACGACAAAAATGTCGAGGGGGGGGGCGCATTACCCCGCGGGCCTTTAAGGTAAGATAATACTAATGTGTGCCATGTCAAAACAGGACACTTAATTGTCATGGGATACTTACATTTGAAACCAGTTGCATGGGATACCCACAATTAACACACAACGTCCCCGGACCCTCCAATTTAGGGACCCTGAGAATTGTGTAATGTAAGTAAACTCAGAGGTCCCACTATTTTACTGTCCTAGGACGTCTCTTTTATTACATGGTAGTCAATTGGACACTGCGTGTCATTACGGATAGTCCCAAGGACAAATGAGAATTAAAAACTTGGTATCCATAGACTCCTAATTTGAAAACCATAGGTCCTATGGCACTGTGAATTCAACTGCATGGGACACTCACAACTAGTTACACACAGTCCCCGGACCTCACAATTTAGGGAACGCTGAGATTTGTGTGATGTAATAAAATTCGGAGTCCCATTATTTCAAATGTCCTGGACTCTTCTTTTATTTACCTATAGGTCAATAGGACACTTCGGGTTATTAACGATAGTCCCTAGGACACTTGAAATCAAAAACTTTAGGTCTAAGGACTCCAATTTCAAAAACCTATGTTTATGACTGTGAAACTCAAAACATAACGTCCGACGGACCTTTTATAAAAGCTAGGAAACTGGCTTCGTGTGACACGCGGCAAAATATTCAGTTCAAGACATTGGATCCCTACCAAAGAAACAAGCAGGAGAATAGAGAGCACATTGCCAACATACGTCATAACATTGAGGAATGTCAAACTCTATCTCTGCTTCATTGATTATGCTAAAGCAATGATGTGTGGTATGGTTTGCACTCTGGAAGACATTATTTCTCACTGGTGGGAACACATCAAAACGATCTGAGGGCAGCTTGCCTGCGTCCGCACAGACTGCTTTGTCTTGCGACAAGGAGTAAGGCAAGACATATCCTTTCGCCAATCCTTTTTAATATGTATGCAGAGCAATTATGAGACGTGCTCTTAACGACTGAAGCGGAGTTCTATGGCACGCTAGAGCTAGAATTTGTAAAAACCGCATCGAGTTTATTTCCCGCTCTTGCCTGCCACAGTGGGCGCCCAATTGGAGGTTGGCAGTGTTTGGCGTGTGAGCAACTTAAGATATGCCGACGACATAATCCTCTTGGCTAAATCTCTTGATGAGCTTACAAGACTCAAGCCTAAAACAAGCCCATGGTTATTGGTGCCGATCAGCCTGGGGATCCCCTAATATAGTCCACTTGATCTACGGTATGACCTAGACAAAATTGCTACAGAAGATTTTCTTGCTGAACTTGTTGTACAAACCCTCCCGAACAACATATCAAAAAGGTAGAAAAAAGGAAGCATGGCAAGGACATGCTAATTTGCATAAAACCTATGTGCCATTTTTGCCTATAAATTGGTTATTATTTAATATATTAAAAGAGGATGACCCAATTTAAGTAAATAAAGTTTTCATTTTGATACAATGGACCTTCACTCCAAATTCCCCATCTGTAAAGTTTTGCGCTGATATTTCAACCCGTTTTCATGTGAGAGCTATAAACATGATTTTCTTAGCCCTATATGTGTAAAATTAATATCGGTCATCCAAAATGGGGTACATTTTCGCTTATAACTTCCAAACCAAATATCCTTTAGCCTAAGATTTCACAGGGTAAATGAGACAAATAGTAGCTTTCTTCAAATACCAAAATGTTGACCACGTCCGGTAAAATATTGGAGTAAGGGGACGATGCTATTAGCAATCAGGCCACGGCCCTTTAACTCTTGAGTCTTTCTTGCTGTCCAACATAGGACCCGAGGTAATTGAGGTCTAACCTTTTTGAGTTGGTACCGTGTGTAGGGCAGATATGTTGATGATTCTCTTCCTCATTGACGGTCATGTATTCCATTCCGTCTCTTTGGCATTTAGATGTAGGCTGACTTTATCTGCAGCATTCTCAAATGATGCTTTGTAGTAGATCTTGTGCGGCACATATCACATCCCCTGTTAGAGTTGTGTAGTCAAGGTCTGTGAGAAGCTGACTTTGGTGACGTCTGGAATGCTTGACCGCCTTTTTATGCTACTGTCCTACCTATTACCCAGGCTATTGCCAAATGACCCCCTTTTTAAAATGTTCACATACTCAATGACCCCGGCCCCATTTTCTTCTTTCCTGCTATCCACAAGTTTGTATGAAATTATCCACTTTTTAAAAGAATTTGAACACCCAAATTCAATATTTTCGCAGCCTACGTGCACATTTTTAACAATTTTATAATTTCATGGCAGCAATTTTATAATTTCATGGCAATTTGAACTCTGGAAAAGAGGCACTTCCTATTTTAACTTCAGGTTTTAACATCATTGGCCCCCTTCTTAAAGTTTTATACTGGATGACCCCATTTTATTCAGCTTGTGTACCGAATGACCCCTTATTTTTGGGTACATTTTATATGAAAGGACCCGGGAAAGGACCCTATTTTTCACCTGGCCGAGGCACATATACCCATCACTTCGCATAGTGAGTGCCCCCCCGCACCAGTTGACCCAATGTGTTTGAATAAATACTCTCTGATAATAATTTCCTAAATAAAAATCTTCCCATCCCGATTGCAGTCTGACAAATCATTAAGAACGCAAAATTAATTTGGCGGGAAAATTGCGGCCATCTTGAATAATGACCATCTTTCCACTTTTAATATATCAATTGCAAGTTCTACATACACCTTGCAGGCATAGCCATGCAAAACATGCTCAAATACTAACAGAAAAATGGAAAATCTCCCTAAACATGCATTTATGAGCTATATACCTTTGTCGAAATATGGGCGTATACGTCACGTAAGATAAATGCAAATTAGCATGTCTTGCATGGCTTCCCTTTTTCTACCTTTTTGATATGTTGTTTGGGAGATCTTTTACTGCTAGTTGCAGCAAGAAAATCTTCTGTAACAATTTTGTCCAGGTGTACCTATTATTTTTCATAGATTGGGTAGACTAAATAGTTGATGATAGAGAAGAAGTTGAAAGAGTCACTGAATTCAACTTTCTTGGTCCACTAATTAATCAGGAAGGTGGATGTAAGGAGGATCTTTTCCCTAAAACCAAACTTGCAATTGAGGAAACTTTGACATATTTTGATTATTGAGTCACCCAAAATTTAAATGGCCTGATTGCTAAAAGCCTCGTCCCCTGAACGCCAGATATTACCGGAAGCGGTCAAAATTTTCATGTCAGAAGAAAGCTACTATTTTTCTCATTCACCCAGAGAAATCTTAGGGCAAAGGCAAATTGGTTGGGATATTATGAACGAAAATGTACCCCATTTTGTTTCGACAAATATTAATTTTACAAAGTGTCCTATGAGGCTTACAAAATCCTCTTTTTTGGTTCACATATCAAAACGGATTGTTGAATTAGCGTGGAACTTTACAGATGGGGTGTTGGGAGCAATGTCATCCTATTAAGATGAAAACTTATAAGGTGAAATTTTATATAGAGTACTGAAATCGGCTTATTCTATTTTGGCCCTTTTCACTTCCATGAGAATTATTCTGGTTAATTCCAAACATTCGTAAACATGGTCTTATAAATAGGCGAAAAGAGATTAAGCAATTCCGATATTAAAACGTTCTAGAATAATACATCTAATTGGATCATACCATCTCCTTTAACGCTTGATGAGGTTGTGTGTATATAATCTGCAGCAAATAAGCCCAACTCAATAAAACAATAGAATCTGTAATATACAAATAAATCTGTAATAGAAAGGTTAATTGTGAATTCAACACGTATTTCTTTCTCCTTTTGAGCTACCAGTAAATTTTGCATGCTTGTGTGCCATGTATGCTTGTGTGACATGCTTGCTTGCGTGACATTCATGCCCGTGTGACATGATGTGTGACTTAATTGCTTGTGTGAAATGCATGATTACGTGACAAACTTGCTTGTGTGACATGAATGTTTGTGTAACATACATGCTTGTGTGACATGAATGCTTATGTGACATGCACGCTTGTGACATGTATGCGTGTGTGACATAAATGCTTTTGTAAAGATGGAAGTAAAGATGATATTCCGTGCGATACAATAAGCACATTTTATGATATTTCATAACAGAATACCTTGCATCTCAATGTCTCTTATTTGTTGACGGACCCCTGATGTCAGACTCCATCTGTTCAGATAGAAGAGATACCATCAAAGAAAAATCACATCCTACCCAATATGACGTGATAGTTAACCTTTACGTACAGAGAGATTGAGTGGTGTTTGATAAACATATGTAAGTTTAAGTCATAAATGAGCGTTTACCTGAATACTTGCTACCAATACTTAGGAACCGTCTGACACATCTGATTAAGATGAGAGTTTGTTATGAATAACCATTGTTGGTGTCATAGATAAAGTGACTGCTTAAGTCAATTGGAACATGTATCGGTCTGTTATTGAATCCATACTACACGTGTCATGATTGATTTTCTATAAATTTAGCTTCCTTATTTATTTTAATACGATCAAAAGATAGACCAAATAAGAATTGATTTTGAATGAAAGACATCAATATCGTGTTTGATTAAAGGGAGATGGTTTTGCAATGCATTCTTTTGAAAGTGCATGATTTGTTGATTTTTTTGTTTTGCTTTTGCATAATTTTTATTTATATCAAAATGTGTGAGAAACAAAGTAAGCTGTGTCTTGGATGAAAATAAAACCAATTTTTAAATATTATTGGCTGACTTTTTATCTTGTGACATGTTATTTTAAATTGCAAAATAAGTTTCTTCTTTTTGGCCCTTCGATTTATCTTTCCTATCGTTCATATACTGGTTGAATGAAAAAAAATTCGGAATCTAAAAACAGAGAATCATCTTTATTAACCTACTTTGAGGTGGGAACATTATTTCAGCGTTTGCTCTAACCTTTACAATTTCATCAGTACTTGAACGAATTCCTCTATAGGGTGTCCCAAAACGCTTTGCAAGCAGATCTACTTGAATTGCTCGAACAATTCTTAACCTTGGCATTTCATCTTCATGGGGCACATATTTTTCCATCGAAGATGGTACAAAATCGGAGTAGATAAAAGCCACTACATTGCAAGTTACCCTAGCATATGTGTAGCAAGCAAATGATTGGCAGAATATCACAGTCATGCACAGAGTTGGGTGATTGTCTCATGTAGCAGTGCAAAGTCCTCTGGTTCCAATTATTTTAAGAATTAAGGACATGGTATATGCATACTAGGAAATTCATTTACATTTCCTAAGCAGCTAGAAACAAAACTTTCGATTGGATGACAGCGCACCCATCACAGAAGATAACTTCTCAGTTCATTGACATGTAATGGATGATGATGACCCATGGTTTTGAGAGTACCATCATGTGTACAATGCCCAGATAGCACACACTATGAGTTACAATATGCTCATCAACCAAGGGCACAGTTCAATGGGTTGTACTTGTACATGCATTGACATGAACTGATCTTGTGTATTCTAGGTATCATATATTATACACAAAACTCAGGGGTGTGTTTTCTAAATACACTTGTGAATGAAAGCTATTGAACTGTGTCATAGGAGTTGATACTTCATTGCCTCATAGTGACAAGCATTGTTTTAAAACCTGTTTCCTGTAAGTTTGACTTTTGTAATCTGGGTGCAATGGACTGTGGTTAAAATATTTAGAATCTATTTGATTGATAAACAACCAACAATGTTCCACATTGCTGAACAATCATATCAGGGGGGGCACTCACCTATGAAATGGATATGGCTGTATATAAAAGGCTGGTATTTCCAAACCAGTGGTATTTCAAAATTAAAGGTTGATGCATGAGTATGGTTGATGCCTGAAATATATCTAATATACGAGAGGGCTTCCTATGATCTCAAGTATGTACACTAACATATTAAGTACTAACATCCTTGCTAAGCGATGGTTGTCTTTTTAAAAGACTATTCTTGTTTATACTCTTGTGCATAATCGCTGCTATGTCATGGCGATCCGCCCATATAAATTGACATATGACAGGTTACTAAAGGCTATATCTGTTTTACCTATTTCAATGTGATTTATCCACAGTGATAGTCAGTGCATCAGAGGGCAATTTACTATCATAACCATAAGCATTGAAAGATAACGCGCTGGGGACATACTACTAAATTAATATCTGAATATTTCTTGTATCTGAACATAAGTCTTAAAAAACACTGCATTAAGCTGAACATAGCTTAAGCTGACGATGCAGATTCCAAGATGTGAAGACTTTAGAATGTGCATTGTTAGGTGTGTAATACAGATTGTAAGAAAGCAATGTGTGTGTTATTGAACCTTTACAATTAGATTCAAGTTAATTGTTGAAAGTGAAAAATAAATGGGATTTTTTTCCAATTGTTTTTTTTTTGTCCCCTAAAACCAATACAAAGACCAGAATTTTCCAAGAAAAAGCACATCTGTCATGTCTTTACAGACGAGCAAAAGATACCGGATTAACAGGTAGAAGACTTTCATTTCATTAACACATACGTGGGTAAGGGGGAGCCCATAAAAATAACCAGGTTCGCCGGACTCACATGTCCACCTACAACGGTGAAAAATAGGACATTAGATTCAGTTGACTCTTCACGCAAGGTTAGTTTCATGCTTTATTCCATTGTCGTATATGGGCCCCTGGCGGGCTCGTCCCTTAATGCCACTTTTCAAAAATCACGGAGCGGACCCTTGCCTTGTTTTAGGGGGAAATTGCCCCTAGATCTAACATGAAAAATAACGCTACCTCCTTTTTTGCGGTGATCGTCAGGTCGGTAGTCATTTTCCGAAAAGGATGTTAGGAATATATACCTTTACACCGAAATTTCGCCCTGGAAAGTATTATTTTTCCAAACGTAATGTTGTAACTTTGGAACACGATTCTTATTGTGAAAAAATGCAAATTCATTGCACCGTTAATTAGTAATTACAAAAAGCGTCTCTGGAGCCTCCCTTTTACCCACTAACGGGAGCGCATATAAAAATAATTTTCCACATATAATGTGATTGGCCTTCGACCTTTGATGACTACACATGTATGTGGTCTTATGTTACTACATGCATTATATACAAATATGTACGTATTGGATTTAATATGTTTCATTAACCAAATATTTTTATATGCTGACATATAATTTGACCCGGAATTCACTCCCTGTACAAATGAATGGGAAAATCCCAATTGATTGCTGCATTTAATCTGGTCTATTCTCAACTCAAAAAAGCCATTATCATTTTAGTGCATCATGGTGAAGAAAACAAACAAAATGGTCATTTTTGGGCAGCATTGAAATCATTTGTTCACCCCTAATTTATAAATCGATCAATAATGTTGACATTTTCTTTCATTAATAATAGTGTCTCAGAGTGTTCTTGGCAGGTGCAAAGATTCGTTGAATTATTCCTTTGGGATTCTTTTTTGGGCGTTTGAGCTCCAGGAGTCCTCCTTATCTACTGTTGTGTGTAAAAATACATTATCCACTTAACATGCTTAAGTGTTAAGCTATTTTATATGGATATTCAGAACAAAAGAGTGTCACTTTATTCACTTTATTTATTTTATCAACATGCTATATGATGGAAACTAATTGTGCAAAATTGAGATAAGAAATTTGACATTTGATTTGTGTTGTTGTCTAGCAGATCATGACATCTGAATCTTTGTTTTTATTACATCTTATGTCTATTTGCATTGCAGTAGCGGTTTTTTGACACGCCCTGTATAATTCAAATGTTCTCACCTTCAGGGCAACATGCGTCTAAGAGTATGCTCCGGTCTGAACTAAAATAACAATCGATACTTTAAATACGTTTCCATGGCAATTGAAATTAGGGGGTTTTGCCTTCGGCCAATGAATCCATTTTGTTGTTCAATACATCATGAGTAAGGCATTGGTCATCACGGGTTTAGAAATAGCACGTTAGAATCAAACACTTCTTTATTATAACTAACCGAATACTTTCTTTCGCCATAAGGAAATTCTATAAATATTAAAGGTTATTCAGAATTCGTTAGATTTACAATAACGACTTTCAATGATCCTTAACTAGAAGAAAGCGTTCCTAAAGTAAAGCAATAATAGACACTTACGGGCAATGATAGACATCACGTTAAAATAGGTTCCAAAATACTCATTTGTACCTTTGTAGGTGTTTTTCTTTTGCAATATAATCTCCCCAATCTCCTATTTCTTGCATTTCTATTTTCCGTTACGCACATTTTGTGTGTCATTTATTGGAGGTTCTCTTTCACAATGAAGAGTAATCAGACCAATTAATTTTTAAATCTCCTAAATATGTTTGTGAATGAAGTAAGTTTGATATTGTTAGTATGTCTCAAGCAGCAACACTGTAAATTGTACCGCCGACGGCACTAGGTCGTATGTAGCGACAACATAACGAGTTTTCGTGTGAAGATCTGAGGCTGCGAGCAGGTATATAGTAGATAAAACACTTTCACAGGTATAAGGTGGAACGAGGTTGTTTGAAGCCTTGCAGGCATATGGAGGCACCTTGAAACTATAAAGTAAAGAATCGGTAGCCATTGTAGGGTTCCTCAACAAGTGACTGCAAACACATTCAGCACAGTGCTTTGTGAAGAGCGTGACCCAGCGATTAGGATATTTCCCATGACGCTGAAGATCCCCGGTTCAAACCCGATTAAAGCCATCTGCTGATTTAATCGGGTACTAAATTATAAATTCAATAAGAGATATTGATTAAGACTAAATATCTGTTCTCCTCGTGGTTGATTAGGACGAACCATAAAAATATCCAGTCCTGCGGAGGGGACGTTAACCCCCCCCCCCGGTGTCTCTCTCTCTGAGGACTCGTAATAAGTAAATTAAAAGTAGTAAAGCCGCCTCGGTCGTGGAAGTTTTTGTGTTTACTCTATATAAGAGTTGCTCTCTGACGGAGGTTTGGTGATCGCCTAATTATTTCTGCTTTAAATGAAATGAATCTATCAGTCAAGTGTTTTGATATAAATTCTCTTTAATCATAAAAATTAGAACCACTGACGAAGTTTAAGTATCGAATATGGAAGCCAGTACCAACAGATTAAACATTTATGTTATTATTGTTGTTTGTATGGTAAAGGTGAAAAATCAACATTTTAATCTATTATAATAGCTTTCTACAAAGTAATAATTCTTGGGTATTCATTGGTATCATTATTTTGCTAATAGATGTAAAACATGATTATGCACAAGTGTTCAATAGCTGAGAATGACAATAGTGGGCCATGTGTTGCTATTAATCTTTCCCTAGATATCTAATTTATTATCAGTACCCTATTTATATTTTATTTCGTTTTGGAATAAAGGCGTAAGACGTCATGGAAGCACTAAAATTTAAAAATTGGGTCGTGCAATTGGCGGGTTATTCAATTACAATTCAATAGGCATACGGTATACCATTTTTTTCAACGTACGGAAATTGTAGCTAATGATGTTAGACATTAGTTGTTGTTCATTCGTTTTGTTTTGAACAATAATGTTTAATCTTTGTGTTTATTTTTATCTTTTCTAACTGTTTCATACGCAGAATATCACAAGCTTTGCTCTTGCTGATAAATTTAATGTGCTTGTTGAAATATTTTTTTTAAATCGCTCTTTAAACCGAATAGTTTAAGAACCGTAAATTCTAGCAAAGGAATCGGTAAAACAACTCATGGTCTGGAACAAAGAATGTGTGTAATTTCCATTATTTATTACAAAATATACTGTGATATTTGGCGTAGTTAGCATACAAATGCTGAATAATGATGATACTTCTTTCTCTCTCTCTCTCTCTTCCTCTCTCGACAACTTTCCAAAGATAAAACAAGCACATTTATGGCCATAGCCTACTTTAAAGGTGCAACGAGAGATTTTGAGGCACCCAAATATTGTGACATAATAGTAATTTAGTATAGATTCGACACTTAATAGATTTCTTGCATTGTATTTGGCTACAGAAATGTCTCAAAAGAGAGAAAAAGAGGTGATTTTAATTTGCTTATATTTCAATCTAGAAAACATAGGCTGAATTTTGTATTAGCTCAATTTTGAACCAAGGAAACCTTTCTCAGCTTAATCCTTTCAGACAGGAATATTTTGGATGGAAAGTATCAGGGCAAAAATCAGTACTTTCGATTTTTTTTAGGGACACCTGATATGTAAATCTCTCGTTGCACCTTTAAGACATATCCTTAAATCTTTGTCAGTGACATGTATGCCATATATTGGGTGTGCATCGGTATTGGTCAAAGGAGTCTTGTAACCAGAGAGGCGTGAGGCATTTAATTTTGTTTGTATTTTAGTATGGTTGAAGAAATGTCCACATGAAACTAAAAAAATGAGTTGATTAATTACGAAAATGGGAAACTTCGTTATTTGTTTTAACAATGATACGCATTCTGGAAGTAAACAAATTGATCTCCCTTTCAAAAAACTATGACTACTAATTTTACTCGTAGCTTATTACAATAGCTTATTGTGGCACTTTGCAGAGGTTGTCATCGGATTTTCATAAAAGACAAATTAAAAATCTAATTTCTCTCTTTTTGGGTATAGATTTTTAAATTCTCTAAAATGACACTTTTCTTTAATTTTGGAACAGAATCTTTTTGTTTTGGTTTGTTTAGTTATGTTTTACTAAAGGTAAAGCAAGAACTCATCATTTTGTTTTAAATTGTACAATAACAATACATTATCGACTTAAGGAACCAAAATGCATTTTCCATGTTTTATGCATGCCTATTTTATTTTTTCCTGAAAACGCCGGAAAATATAGAACTTGGAAAAAAATCTACATTTTTATATCCACAAATGTATATGCTTCAAACTCTTTATATATTATCTATGTAAAAGGTCATGGACAGTTGCATGAATAGAGGAGTAAAAACAGCTAACTTCAAATGCATAAATTAGAAACAAAGTTCAAGATAGACTTCCTTACTTAACAGTTAAACTTAAAAGATACTCAGTAGGAACTAGTAACAGTTGAGCACTCGACGCCTTTATAAATGGAGGAGACGCATATGCGTATCCTTTGTGCTCTCTTTACATTTACTAACTTACGTGACAGTTACTGTTTTTCTATATAAATTTACTGGCATGTTTTACGTTGCCAACTTTTTATTTTAGTAGATTCTGTATAAGTTAAAGTGTACATCCAGCGGCAACCAATTTTGAATAACACTCTGTCGTCGTTGGCCTATTTTGCCCCAGGTAATTTCATATAAATGTATTCTGGTATGTGTTTTGCATTGCAATCCTTAATTTTTCTAATTTTACCGACAAACGCGAATGAATCTGATGGACCCTCGAAGGACATGCCGCTATGATGAAATTCATATTGCAATTTATCATTTCAATTTCCCCAAATGCATTGAACGCATATAAAATCAAAGGAAGTAAAAATAGACTCTTGGTAAGAATACTGCACCAAGAACAAAAAGCAATTGTGCATCATTTTAGCTCAAACCATTCGGTCGAAGTAGGTTGTTTCCCAAAGTGATGTGCAAATTAAATTGTATTTCACGCAATTGGAACCATCTAGCCGTGACCTTGATCTTGTAAAATGGAATCAATTTTTCTGTTAAGACTGACACCATGACCTCTTATATCAGTAGGTGTATAGGTATGCTTCATTTATCCTACTGGCTAAAGATAATCGATATTAAATTTGCTACCTGAAAATACGCAGTTTCATTAGCAATGGAGTCGATGACGGCTGTAACAAAGCATAGCCTATTTCACACCAACGCTTGTAATTTGAAGGCAACACGTTTCTGCCATTTTATCACTATTTAATTTTTCATATGTCGATGGTATTACCTGTAAAGTTGACCTATTAACTGTTATTGACTATCAGAGCCTGATTAGATAGCAATGATCAATAATAAATATGACCAATGGGTATTTGATGGACGTTTTGTAATCGTTAATGCAATACGGTAAAAGTGTGATATGGTATGTAAAGGAAACGGCCCGTAGGAATTTTGTCCAAATTTAATAGGGACCATACTGTCGGAGAATGATTGGGTTCAAATTGTCGACCGCTGCCCCTTTCCTCAAGGGCGGAATGTAAGTACAGGCGAGTCAGATTGTGTTTTAATTTACACTAAACTAAACGTATTTGTCTCCTTATAAGATTCCAATCTTTAGTTAGAGCGATATAGCGCAATCAATGTTCAAGGTCATCCTAGGGTAAAATTTACCTGATATGAGTTTTTCGTATTGTCTTATAGGATTAATTTATCTATTTTACAGTATGTGACATTTCGCTTGCATAATAATTGAAAAATGTATCCAGGGTCAACATGGTCTGTGGAGCTCAACAAGAATTGCTGTGGATGCAAAATCAGGTAAAACGCATTTTCTGTTTCAGTTTGGGAGACAACTTTCAACAAATTCCGAGCATTCAGCCCAGGATGACCTTGAACAATTATAGCCCTATACATGTGTGATTATGGTCAGAACCTAGACGAACTATACCTTATTTTATTCCTTTCAACAAGACCGATATTCTGGGGTATATTTTAACGCAATTTAACTTGTTTTTAAATTTACCCTTGAATTAACTTTTCGCTCATGGAGAAGAGAAGCAGGGGTCTGTAAATGGGAACCCTTTCATTTTATGATAATCTAGGCCCTATTGAAAGGCAAACAGCAACAGGATTAACGGGATCAACTGTTTATGTTTAAAAAACTAAAGTAGACACATAACGAAATGACTAAATAAACATATTTTGCTTGAGTTTTTGTAATATGGTACTTGATTTTATGCTATTTGATTTTATGCTTCTTGTAAGAAATTTTTCAAATTTCTCAAAATAATTGTTAACGTTGACTCTTAAAGACCAACGAAGAAATTGAACTTCTGCGTATGTAAAATATCACTGAAGCACTGAAAAAATATTAATTTTAATTAAAAAGTGGTCATTCTTTTTTATACATTGACAAAAGGAACAAATTCGGACTAGTTCAATTTTAATAGGCTATATTGCAATATTAATCACTAGACCAAAACAATGTAGATTATTTTTAACATTTAGGTTTTACCGTGTACTTTGAAATTAAGCTGACTACAAGTACGAAGTGATGACATTCTAATAATCTTACGAATATTGTAATTAATCACCTATGAGCGATATTCATTTGATTTCTATTATAACACAATATTTGTTGTAAGACATCAGATAGCTTCAGATCAACACACACAGCAGGGGAACTGCTCGCTATCCTCTTGAACACTAATAACAATAATCCGGATTTAGTTCACAAGAAATACACAAAGCAAAGGAAATGTATTATGAGAATATCAATATTTGCTGGGTGTCACTTCGGTAAATGACGCACTAACAGGTGGTAGCACCATAGGCAGGCTGTAGGAAAAAAACAGGCTCTATAAAATTGTTTAATGGTCTGTCTTTTGAAAGATTAATAGAAAATTGTAATACTTGTGCATCCAGAAAACTAAGTAGCATATTTAAAAACAGCAACAACAACAAGAACGATTGAAATATACCATTCGGACCCCCCTTCAGCTTCTTCTTCTTAGCGTATCCACAAGTCATTGGTAATGGATTGTGGTGGTGTCAGGATTTATTTCCCTTCAGCTGGGAGTAGATGGACAATATCGAAACTTGTACCTGCATATTTAATCTATCACTCAGAACGCTGTAAACAGGAGTCTACTACTACTACTACTACTACTACTACTACTACTACTACTACTACTACTACTACTACTACTACTACTACTACTACTACTACTACTACTATACGCAAAGTCATGGAAATACAAATTCATACAGGGGGAGAAAAAATTGACCCTGATTGTGTCCGCCATTTTTAATTTTTAAATAACATATATCTTACATATGCGGTGTCATCGGTACGCCTTAATCATTATCTTTAATTTGCTGCAAGATAATTCCAATCGGTTATGTATAGACCGAGCTACAGTCTTTGAATCAAGTAGTCAGCTTTTCCCCTATCCACGGATTCCCATTTGAATCCACGGCGGCCAACTAACCCCGGCAACTAACAAATGACTCCCCGAAAATAAAGTGGTATCTTAAGGTGTAAACGCCAGAAACACTCTTTTCAAGATATGGCATATTTTGGTCTGCAAATATAGACAATACTTTCAATCTGAAAAGGTTGTCACCGATGTCTGTTCCTTCATATGGTATGATTCATCAAGTACTTTATTTTTCAAATGATTGTTATGAGGGATGAGGACGTAGCAACGTTAAGAGGGCATCGATGGTAAATTTGGACTGAATTTTGTGGGGTTAAATCGGGTTAAATAGCGTCACATTTATTCTGCAGACAAGCCCGATTTATTCTGGACACTGATTTCGCTAACCCCATTCATTTTAATGTTAATCCGTGGACAAAGCACAAAACCGACTACTTGATTCAAGCGAATGTAGCTCGGTCTATACCTAACCGATGTTAATGATCTTTGCAGCAAATTAAAGATGATGAACTAATTCAAAATGGCGGACACATTCAGGGTCAATTTTTTTACTCACCTTATAGAACTCAATATATATTATAGAAACAATACAAAGTCATAGGAAACCAACACGAGTGACTGCTGTATTTGCAGTTATTTGTGTACATATAGGGCTGGAACAAACTTTGAAAGTTCTCTTAAAGGGGGATGGCCCGATTTAAGTAGATGAAGTTTTCATCTTGATAGAATGGACTTCTCCTCAAACTCCATCTGTAAATTTTCGCGCCGATGTTTCAATCCGTTTTGATGTGAGATCTAAAAACGTGATTTTGTAAGCCCCCATAGAGTGCTGTGCAAAATTAATATTGGTCGACCAAAATGGGGCATATTTTTACTAATGACTTCCAAACTAAACATCATTTAGCCCTAAGATTTCACAGGTTAAATGAGAAAAATAGTAGCTTTCTTCTGAAAATACCCAAAATTTTTTTTAACCACTTCCGGTAAAATTTGGGGTCCCTAGGGACGAGGGTATTAGCGATCTGGCCATGGACCTTTAAAAGTAAAATCTCGATGCACATTGAATTGGTGCGTGGCGGTGTATTGGAGTGAAGTCCCTGTACGGAAACTTCGAAACTGTAAAATTACGTGGAAATAATGTATGTATTGACAGCTGCTTGTCCTGATTGGGTCACGTGTGCAATATTCGTGTTGAATTTCGATAGTAGTATACTTTAGTTCAACCGTTTTGAATGAGGTTAACGAAATCACCCTACTTTCCTACATCCTTTATAGATCCACAAATAAACTTTGTGCCCTCCAATGCAATAGAGATGAACGCTAATGACATCAGGAAATTAGCCAGCCAAAACGATCATGTCAGGACTAATAGTTATTATAATTTACTAAAACAACACGTGACAACAGCTGACATTTGGGATTTCACCAGTATCTACGCCTATTATACTGCAGGCAAGGAAACATACCTTTTCCTTGTTAAGTTATGTTGTAGTTTGTTATACGGTAAATAGAGCGTAAAAGATAATAACAAATTGATGATATCGGTTTCTTAAAATTATTAGAGACAATAAAATAACCCTTTTTTAAAAATTATTAACACGTTGTAGACACCATCGCTGTAAGAACATAGCCTGAAGGTCGCATTCTTTTGTAATTACTCCAGAAGGATATACCAACAAAAAAAATAAAGATAAAACAACTTGTCGAATGAGCAGTGTATCCTATGCTCCTATTACCAAGACCTGTTAGCTTTAGTTAAGGTGCACCGCGTGCCCTAGTTATTGTAACGTACACTTTCTCTGAGGAGGAAGCCCCATACTAAGTAAATTTAGGGGACTTGAATCGAATGAGAAATAAGGAATTTGATTTAGCTTTATTGAAGGCGAATGTTTATAGCAACCGAATACCCTCCGAATACGTCCCGACATACCCTTACACGAGTAAGTAACATCATACGTGTACATGTATGCTGTGTTATTTCCACCAAAAGACTCAAAAGAATTCCATACTTTCCTTGTAAAATATTACGAAAATTCTAAACTATAGTATATTTTAAGAATACAACGGAAAGTACTAATATTTTTAATCTAGGATCCATTTCATCCAACATTTTTTGAGCGTTTGAGCTCCAGGAGTCCTCCTTATCCAGTGTGTAAAAGTACATTATCACTTAATATGCTTAAGTATTACGCTATTTTATATGGATATTCAGAACAAAAGAGTGTCACTTTAGTCACTTTATTTATTTTATCAACATGCTATATGATGGAACTAATTGTGTAAAATTGAGATAAGAAATTTGACTTTGATTGGTGTTGTTGTCTAGCAGATCATGACATCTGAATCTTTGTTTTTATTACATCTTATGTCTATTTGCATTGATGTAGCGGTTTTTTGACACGCCCTGTACAATTCAAATGTTCTCACCTTCAGGGCAACATGCGTCTAAGAGTATGCTCCGGTCTGAACCAAAATAACAATCGATACTTTAAATACGTTTCCATGGCAATTGAAATTAGGGGGTTTTGCCTTCGGCCAATGAATCCATTTTGTTGTTCAATACGTCATGAGTAATGGCATTGGTCATCGCGGTTTAGAAATTAGCACGTTGAATCACACACTTCTTTATTATAACCGAATCTTTCGTTCGCCATAAGGAAATTCTATAAATATTAAAGGTTATTCAGAATTCGTTAGATTTACAATAACGACTTTCAATAATCATTAACTAGAAGAAGGCGTTCTGAAGTTGAAGTAAAAAGCAATATAGACACTTGGCCGACAATGATACACTTACCACGTAAATCGGTTACAAATACTCATTTGTACCTTTGTGGGTGTTTTTTGCTATATAATATCCCCCACTCTCCTAATTAATTTATTGCATTAGCTATTTTACGTACGCAATTTGTGTGTCATTTATTGGGGTTCTCTTTCACAATAACGAGTAATCAGACCAATAATTTTAAATCGTTAAAAGTTGCGAATGAAAAAAAAACTTTAAAGTTTGATGTAGTTAGTGTGTTTACAAGCTGCCAACCCGACGAAAGTTGTGTCGCCGACGGCACTAGTCCCAGGTCGTGTGTAGCGACAACATGACGCGTTTTCGTGTGAAGATCTGAGGCTGCGAGCAAATATATAGTAGATGAAACACTTTCACAGGTATGAGGTGGAACGAGGTTGTTTGAAGCCTTGCAGGCATATGGAGGCACCTTGAAACTATAAAGCAAAGAATCGGTAGCCATTGTAGTGTTCCTCAACGAAATGACTGCAAACACTATACATACAGCACAGTGCTTTGTGAAGAGCGTGGTCCACCGGTTAGGATATTTCCCTTGGACGCTGAAGATCCCCGGTATAAACCCCATTAAAGCCATCTGCTGATGAATTCAATAAGAATTATTGATTAACACTAAATATCTGTTCTCCTCGTGGTTCATTGGGACGAACCATAAAAATATCCAGTCCTGCGGAAGGGACGTTAACCCCCCCGGTGTCTCTCTCTCTGAGGACTCGTAATAAATAAATTAAAAGTACTAAAGCCGCTACGGTCGTGGAAGGTTTTGTGTTTACTATTAGAGCTGCTCTCTGACGGAGGTTTGGTGATCGCCTAATTATTTCTGCTTTAAATGAAGTGAATCTATCAGTCAAGTGTTTTGATATAAATTCTCTTTAATTATAAACAATTGAACCACTGCCGAAGTTTAAATATCGACCATGGAAACCAGTACTAACATATTAAAAACGGAATTTTATATTATTATTGTTGTTTGTATGGTAAAGGTGAAAACTCAACATTTTAAGGTGTTATTAATAGCTTTCTACAAAATAATATTTCTTGGATATTCATTGGTATCGTTATTTTGCTAATAGATGTAAAACATGATTATGCACAAGTGTTCAATAGCTGAGATTGACAATAGTGGACCATGTGTTGCTATTAATATCTTTCCCTAGATATCTAATTTATTATCAGTACCCTATTTATATTTTTATTTCGTGTTGGAATAAAGGCGTAAGACGTCATGGAAGCACTAAAATTGAAAAAAAAATGGGTCGTGCAATTGGCGGGTTATTCAATTACAATTCAATTGGCATACGGTATACCATTTTTTTCAACGTACGGAAATGGTAGCTAATGATATTAGACATTAGTTGTTGTTCATTTGTTTTGTTTTGAACAATAATGTTTAATCTGTGTGTTTATTTTTATCTTTTCTAACTGTTTCATACGCAGAATATCACAAGCTTTGCTCTTGCTGATAAATTTAATGTGCTTGTTGAAATATTTTTTTTAAATCGCTCTTTAAACCGAATAGTTTAAGAACCGTAAATTCTAGCAAAGGCATCGGTAAAACAACTCATGGTCTGGAACAAAGAATGTGTGTAATTCGCACTATTTATCACAATACTGTGATATTTGACGTAGTTAACATATAAATGCTGAATAATGATGATACTTCTCTCTTTCTTTCTCTCTCTCTCTCTCGACAACTTTCCAAAGATATAACAAGCACATTTATGGCCATAGTCTACTTTAAAGGTGCAACGAGAGATTTTGAGGCACCCAAATATTGTGTCATAATAGTAATTTAATATAGATTAGACACTCAATAGATTTCTTGCATTGTATTTGGCTACAGAAATGTCTCAAAAGAGAGAAAAAAAGGTGATTTTAATTTGCTTATATAGGCTAATTTCAGTCTGTCTGCTAAGACACCGACAAACTTGGTTATTTTTTTATTGACCTTTTATATTCTTCAATTATTTTGAACAATTGTGTTTGTCAGGTTTGAAATCAGTGCGTAACTGAAGGAGCTTAAACCCTACCGCACCCTGTCTAGAGAAAGATTCAATAAAAAATTGGTATACTCCTGGTGGTCTGTTGTGCACACTGGATCTAGAGGAGCCTGCTAGTCTGGGTATAAAACCACAAATAATTATTGTGTTCCAGGTGCATGGCGATGCTACCAGGGAGACAGCTTGTTTCTAATTGCTTTGGTGGTTTTTAAAATAATCTTCCCTGTATACCACTCATAATCAATTTTTTTTGCAACTCATAAAAAAGCTTACAATATAACAAGGCGGCTCTGCCTGAGGAATTATTGAACTTGCTATTGGAAGACTGCACGCATGGAACCTAGGCCAGTTAGAATAGATCCACCATCAATTACGTATCGACTTTGCTGATAAATGAATTTTGCATGGTAATTTCTATTTAGTTAGTTTAGGGAGGGGGAATAGCTCCACTGCTCGCATGATTTCTGCCGAATATGATCTTGACATTATTATTTGTATCGGACGTATGAACCAATGAATTACGTTGGTAGAGCGCCTTGAACAAGGCCTAGGTCAGAAGACTGCACACGAAGACACCAAAAAGCAATTGTGCCTCCCTTATTTTTAGCTCAAAACCATTCGGTCGAAGTGGGGTGTTGTTCCAAGAAATTGCAAGAAAATTGGTTTTTCACACGCAATTGGAACCATCTAGCCGTGACCTTGATCTGTAAAATGGAATCAATTTTCTGTTAAGCACTGACACCATGACCTCTTATATCAGTAGGTGTATAGGTATGCTTCTTTACTCCAAATGGCTGGCTAAAGAGAATTCGATATTAAATTTGCTACGTGGACATTACGCAGTTTCATCAGCAATGGGGTCGATGACGGCTGTAACAAACCTTAGCTTTTCACACAAACGCTTGTATTTGTAAGGCAGACACGTTTCCTTCTTCTGCAATTTGATCACACACTATTTAATTTTTCCATATTCGATGGTATTTACCTTTACCGTAAGTTGACCTATTACTGTTATTGACTATCAGATCTCTGATTAGTTAGCAATGAGCAATAAAAATATGACCAAGGGGTATTTCTGGACGTTTTGGATTAATCGTAATGCAATACGGTAAAAGTGATAGGATGATGTCAAAGAAACTGAACGGCCCGTAGGATTTGTTCAAAATTTAGATAGGGACCAACTGTCGGAGAAGATTGGTTCCATTGTCGACCGCTTGCCCCCCCTTTTCCCTTCCTCCTCAAGGGCGGAATGTAAGTACAGGCGAGTCAGATTGTGTTTTATTAATTTACAGATAAACTAATAAGATTATAAGATTCCAATCTTTAGGAGGTAAAAGGATCTATCTCAAATCAATGTTTCATGGGTCACCCATCTAAGGTAAAATTTACCGTATGATACTCGCCGAATATTTTCGTATGTCTTTATAGGATTAATTATTGATCTATTTTACAGTATGTGTTGACATTTTCGCCTTGCATAATATTGTCAAAATGTATCCAGGTCAACATGTCTATGGAGCTCAACAAGAATTGCTGTGGATGTTGCAAAATCAGGTAAAATGATTATTTCTGTTCAGTATGACCACGTTCAAGTTCAATTTCAAATTTTTTTCAGCATAACATATCGTACGTGACAGAAATATGTAAATACTTAATAAACTAATATAATATACATAAAGTATCAATTGTGAACTGTACTAAGATGAACGGTGAGTATATTATATGATAGCTAGGAGACCACAATGGACAACCCGATGGGCTTATGTTATTGCTGGCCCTGTAATCATACAATTAATATCTCAATATTAAAAAATGATACACCCAGCTGAGTTTGAAAATGACCAAAAAACGAGTTTTAAAAAAACAAAAAAAAAATCAACGGCGACACACTCCTGACGACCATTTGGAGCACCTGTGCCTCCAACCAAGTTGGAGCACCTGTGCCTCCAACTACATTCTGTGAAAATCTGATATGAAACTTCAAACCGCGGCAACATATGGATTTTTCAAATTCAATCAAAATATATTATACAACAAACGTGCTTCCTATTGGGATCTAAGATAAAGGGGGGCGCTCCCATACAACTCAGACCCCTATAGGCCGACATGCAAGATTCCCGCAATGGATATTTCTTATTTCTGAGTTTTGTTGCCGAGGTAATAGGTCGTTTTTATATATGGCCCCCTATAACAATCTCAAATTTTTCGCCATTGCTAAATCGCTCTAAAAAAAGAACAATTTGCACGGGGTCAAACAGCTGTGACAATGGTATCAAATAGACTATGACATAGGTAAAATACAGAACAAAAAACAGAGACAAACAAACTAAACACACAATATATCTAAGCTAAACAAACAACTTACACGACGGTAACGGGATACGGGACTTTGGACAAGAAGGAGAGCCTCTTCTTCAACAATCTTGGCTGAGGTATTGTAATAATATTTCATAATGAGGGAGCAGAGATTGAAGAGGTAGATGTGAGAAAATGTAAGGAATATAGATAGAAATGGGATGAAGAAAAGGTGAGGAAAGAAATAAGGACTTGGTGAGATATTTAAAAAAGAATTGTACTGCTTGATGAAAAGTTTTTTTCAGAAGTTGAGCTTTAAAAGTAGTTTGTTTGTATTTGTTGTTGATGTCTTCCTGGAAGATCATTCCAAATTTTGCGCCGTGATACTGAATTAAAGTGCTTTTCAGAGGAATATTTTGGAGGGGGAGATGAAGTTTATCGGCTTGTCTGGTGTTGTATAGCTGTGGCTTTTTCTGTTTGTGGTAAAGTATTGCTGAAGTTCGGAGGTATCTGATTGTTTGATAGTCAAACATGAAAGAGCGCTGTTTTAAAGTTGGTTGATGTGCTCTATTTAAAGTGCAACTAGAGATTTCAAATAATAGGTGTTCCTAAAAAATGTGAAACTTCTGATTTTGCACTGGTGTAACGCTTTCTATCAATATATAATTCCCATGGTGAAATGGATTAAGCTGAGAACTGTGTTTCTTTACTTCTTTGCTACAAAAATTGGGAAATTTTGTAATTTGTATAGGAAGCAAATACACAATTCAGCCTATGTTTTTCTATTGAAATATCGCAAATCCAAATCACTGTTTGTTTTTTCATTTTAAGTTATTTCTGTGGCGAAACAAAAGCGGACATTGATAGATGGGTTCTACCCTATATGAATCACTACATATCACAGAAAATATTGATGACTGAAATCTCCATGGTTGCAACCTTCAGTTGTTTGCAGTGAGTGAAATAATGGCAAGTGTGAGTTCTGGGGGGTGAGATTGTGATAGTGCGAATTCCCATTTTCGTGTGATATTTAGTTGGGGCGAGTCCGTGAATTATAGTTTGGATTCCCAGATGATGTCAAATTAGCTAAGTTATGGGAGAACTAGTGTGTTGTATAGGATTTTAAAAGTTTATTCTGCATGTGGTGTTTAAACTAACTAACCTCTGTAGATGTGTTAACCAATTGCCGTTAGACGCCTTTGGAGTGAACAGAGTTGATGTGTTCATTCCATTTATCTTGTCGTCTATTGTGATGCCCAAGCATTGGGTTGATTGTACCTGGGAGATTGTCCGGTTATCTATTGTTAATATTTGGGTTGTGGACAAGTTTTTGTGTTAGAGAAAAGCTTAGTTTAGTTTTAAAACATTGAGCGAAAGTTTGTTAGCCCAAAACCATTCCATGATTTTAGCAGATTTTCAGATTCATTGTTAAAAGTGCATTAATGTTGGAGTTTGAGAGAAAAATGCTTGTGTCCATCTGCAAATAAGATGAGTTTTGAGTGTGTTAGAGATTTGGTGATGTCATCAGTAAATGATGTAAAAGTAGAGGGGTCCAAGGATTGGCCTTGCGGGCGCCAACTGTGATAAGTTTGGATGGATAGCGTATAGTTTTGTATCGTAGACTGAATTGTGGAGACCGGTTGTTCGGTAACTCCTTACCACTCCCAGGCTCTACTCGACACCGTAATGATAAGCTTGTTAAGAAGAAAAGTTGTGTCACTGGTGTCGAAAGCCTGGGAGAGATCCAGGAATACCCCATGGTGTGGAGTTTTTATTTTAAGTGCAAGATGGGTTGGTTGTTAGTCAAGGAGTGCCAAAAGTCCTAGCGGGTTTGGGCCTAAAACCGTATTGTTCACGACAAGGAATGTGTGCCTTGTTGAAGAAAGTAGACAGACGTGTGTACATGACTTTTTTCAAGTACCCTCTGGCACAAAAAAGTATCATCTCGTCGGCATGTTTTTTTCGATCAGTATTGTGCCAAAGGTCAGACAATTTTGAACGTTTTCGAAATACCCATGGTTTGTTCTTGCTCCTTTCATTTAAACACCCTGCTGTAAAAAAGCTGCAAAATGGCTGAGATACGAGCGCCCAAAAGACGCAAAACACCACAAACCAAAAGTTGCAGTTTTTGTTTTCGATTTTTCCATGGTCCACTGTGTGGTACAGAACGAACCAAAAATATACGTGTGTATTGATTTACACACACGGTTTTCCGACTGAATGAGTTGAGAAGCCTACTTGCAATATGAATTGTGTACAAACGTGTTCGTGTCCCAGTCCACTGCAATGCCCATTGAGAAATCCAAAAACTGGCAATTTTGTTTTGGGAGTTTGCGTCTTTCGGCATTCTATCTCAGCCATCTCTGCGCGCTTTTGTTACAAGCGAGGTGTGTAAAATTAAAGACAAGACCTAGAAACAAAATGTAAAATTTCAAAAACTTTCAAAATGGTCTGACTTTGGGCACAATACTGATCGAACAACATGCCGAGTACTTTTTTTTTGCCAGGTGTAGTTTTTGAAAAAGATGGAAGAACATAGATGGGCCTGTAATAAAATTTGCAATGTTATGTGTAACTTTTGTTTTTGTAAATAGGGAACGACTTGGGTGTGAGCATGACTTTGCTGATTTTGAGGTTTGAAATCTGGGAAGGTTTCGGTGAGAAGTGATTGGGTAACCTAGGTGCATCAGAGAGATGCGAAATGAGGTTAATCATATGATTTGTTAGCAGATTCCAGGATCTAATCTGGTCGGTAACCACGCACTTTTAACCAGGTTTTATAAAAAAGTGGCGAATTTTGTGCATTTCACCACAGTACTGGCTTCCGGCCCCTTGCGGTGCCTGTTGTGTTTTTGTCCGGTGTTGTTCCCTGGAGTTCTTGGCCGTGGTCTTTTGTTCGCTCCATTTTTTTTGCCCCGGTTCGTGCCGTGCTCTCTTGCTCGTTTGCCTGTCCCTCTGGTCCTTTCTCTTCTTATTATTATGAGGTGAAAGAGGTCAGGGATTTGGTTATGTAACCTTTCTACCTAGAAAGGTTGTTGAGGAAGGTCCGTTATTTGGTGAAATCATTTTTGAGCTTCTGATTTTTTTCTGTGTTATGTTTTTTCTTGGCAATACGAATAAAGGTGAGGTTAATTTGTTTTTTGGTATTGCTTGTTTGGTTGGTTTTTGTTGGAAATGGTTTGTGTTTCTCCAGGTATGTTTTATAGAGGGCCGTGCTTGTGTTTGATTGTTGGAAGATTGCGTTGTATCCAGGGCTGCTTATGGTTACGATATTTTTTGGGGGGGGGTCTTCTTTTGTAAATGGTAATTATCGTTGTAATGGTTCGTATAAGTTGTAATGAAGATTGCTGTAAGGCGCTATGGTATGGTTCTTTTCTCTGTGAGTATAATGTGCTCCATTATTCAGTGTTTAGTCTATCGGGTTAAATTGCAATGTTGTGATCTCTATAGTCACTGTTTAGTGATTTTGTTTTTTGTGGCGTTGCTTTAATGGCTTAAGTGATGTAATGAAGAATATTGGGAAGTGATCTTTAGTGTCAGTGACAGAATATCCCTGGTGTGGAGTCTGTGTCCTTTGGAGTTGGTGATAATGTTACCAATGAACGTGCTGAGGGGGGGGGGGGGGGGGGGGGGGGTGTGTTATGCGTAATTCTTGTAGGTCTGTTTAATTTTTAGGGATATAAGAGTTTGCAGTGATGTGTTAATCAAGTTCATTAATGTGTGATGAGTGGAATAATTGGAGAAGCTATTGACATGTAAGTCACCGACAATATTGACATCACGGTTGGTTTTTATGTAGTTCAGTTGAGAGCTGGCTCGAAGGCTATTGTTAAAATTTTGGATGTGTGTTCGTGCAGTCTGTAAATTTAACTCCTACGAGTTCTGTGTTTGGGTGCTATGTGGTGTTGATGGTGAGTTGGTATGAAAGTGTGTCAAATTCTGGTTCTGGTGTTTTGTCGATGAATTTTTATATGAGAGGTGATTTTTAATGTAAAGACAAACGTTCCCTGCGTTCCTCTGCTGGGGCCCGTGAGTGCTCCACTGGATTGTACGTGTAGCCATTAAGTGAGGTGGTGACATTGGGTGTCATAAGCATGTTTCTGAAACTGCTAAGAGAGCAGAGATAAGTAGTGGTTGAGGTTATCAAGTAGTATTTTCTTATTCTCTTTCTCATATGATTTTGTGCTACTACGGCAGTTGAAATGGAATATGGAAGATGAGTCGTTGCTTGATGGTTTTATAGTGTGTTAAGTGTCGTCAGTGTGATCGCGGGAGTCAGAACCAGAGTGTTTTGTGGGGTGTGGTGAAGATGGGGGTCACATGTTTGAGATGATATGGGGTCTGTGAGTAACGGATTGAAGCAAAGGGAATTGTTTGATGATGTTCAATTAAGTGTTGGTGAAAAGATCAATATGATTCGCTAAAGTCTTCGTCATGAAGCTGGGGGTTATGGTAGTTCGTATATAGTCATGCATGGGCATACTGAAAAGAACATTTGTGCGAAGACCAACTTTCAACAAATTCCGAGGTCATTTTACCCCGGATGACCTTGAATCGATTTATAAAGAGCCCTTACACCTGTGTGACTACCAGTCAAAACCTAGACGAACTATACATTCTATTTTCAACAAGACTCGATATTCTGGGGTATATTTAAAATAAGAACGGCAATTTACTTATTTTAAAAATAAAATTTACCTTGAACTAACTTTTTCCCCATGGAGAAGAGAAGCAGGGTGTCTGAAAAATGGTAACCGCGCTTTCATTTTATGATAGTCTAGAGGCCCTATTGAAATGAAAGCAATTAAAAAATGCACGAGGATTACGGGATGCACCTGTTTCTTTAAAAACTAAAGTAGAAACATAACAAGATATGGCAAATAAACGTATTTTTGCTGGATTTTTAAGACTATATGGTTACTTGATTTTTATGCTACCTAATAATTTTTTCAAATTTCTCAAAATAATTGTTAACGTTGACTCTTAAAAGATCAACCAAGAATTGTAACTCTTCTGAACTTCTGCGTATGTAAAATATCACTGAGAGCACCTGAAAAAATATTAATTTTAATTCATAAAGTGTTCATTCTTTTGGTTGCATCCATTATTTAAGATTGCATGAAATTAGCCTAGCATTAAATCTTCTCTAAGAGGATCAAAGGATTAGCAAGGATTGTAAAGCTTATATTGTTTATTTATTTTATTTTATTTATTTTATTTATTTTTTATTATTACAATTAAGAGGAGACCGTCAGAGTATACCCAACGAGTGGTTAACGCACTCTACTAGATAGGGGTATCCCTCGAAAACTGACAAACGGGCTAGGGACGCAACCAGGGTTTACCACCCTACTCTTCTGGACACTGACTGTGATATAGATGTACATGTGAGACTTTGTATGATGGGAGGACCGACGGGCTTAACGTCCTGATTGGGTCCCGGGTGCATTATTCGTGTTGAATTTCGATAGTAGTATACTTTAGTTCAACCTTTTTGAAAGAGGTTAACGAAATCACCCTACTTTTCTAGATCCTTTATAGATCCATAAATAAACTTTGTGGCCTCCAATGCAATATAGATGAACGCTAATGTAATCAGGAAATTAGCCAGCCAAAAACGATCATGTCAGGACTAATAGTTATTATAATTTACTAAAACAACACGTGACAACAGCTGACATTTGGGATTTCACCAGTATCTACGCCTATTATACTGCAGGCAAGGAAACATACCTTTTCCTTGTTAAGTTATGTTGTAGTTTGTTATACGGTAAATAGAGCGTAAAAGATAATAACAACAACAAATTGATGATATCGGTTTCTTAAAATTATGAGACAATAAAATAACCCTTTTAAAAAAATTATTTACACGTTGTAGACACCATCGCTGTAAGAACATAGCCTGAAGGTCGCATTCTTTTGTAATTACTTCCAGAAGGATATACCAACAAAAAAAATAAAGATAAAACAAATTGTCGAATGAGCAGTGTATCCTATGCTCCTATTACCAAGACCTGTTATAGCTTTAGTTAAGGTGCACCGCGTGCCCTAGTTATTGTAACGTACACTTTCTCTGAGGAGGAATTTGATTTAGCTTTATTGAAAGGCGAATGTTTATAGCAACCGAATACCTAATGTAAATACATTTGGTCGTTCTTTTTAACGTCCCGACATACCCTCACACGAGTAAGTAACATCATATGTATACATGACTGTATGCTGTGTTATTTCTACCAGAAGTCTAAAAATAGTTCCATACTTGCCTTGTTTTACCTTTAAAATTTACGAAAGTTCCAAAATTACAAATATTTTTAATCTATGATCCATTTTATCCAACGTTTCATAGGCATTCAATACCAAAATTCCAAATATAAAATTCCAAATTAAAAAAAGAAAGAAACATATTCCGGATTAGAGACCATCTACTAATACTATTATTGTCTCATCCGTAAGCGTTCTTCAAAAGTTAGTGATTTTAAATTGAGTTGGAAGGAAATGCCTTTAGAATGATTTATTTGCCTTGGATATTAATCGTATATAAACCGCAATTTCACTTGAAGGCATAGTGAGTTTAGGATCTATATAAAATGTTTTTTTTTCCAAAATAATTTCTTAATGGTTGTCAAGAGTCATTTCATTTTTATTACAAATCTATATCAAGACCTATTCACAATGAATAATTTTAATCCTCTCTTTATCACTATGCTCGATTCTCGCTGATAAAAGAGCTGGGGAAAAGTTTCGGGTCATATCCATTCGCTGCCTAACAATAGAAAGTGACTTGAAAGGAAAAAGGACCAAGTACAAAACTTAATTTTGTTTGCTGTACTTTTCTAAATTGAACCTTGTACAGTTTTATTAAAATAGATTATTCGTTTAAGTTGAAAATCACAGTGGAAGATCCGTCCAGGTTGATCAGACGTCACAGTCATCTATGATGTGGCGAATGGTTTGTGGCTCTCCACATTCGCAGTTTGGTGAAAGTTCCACACCGATCTTCTTGAAGGAAGTGCTTTGTACGGCCAATGCCAGTTCTAGTCTGTTTAGTATTGTGATCATAAGGGCAATTCACAACGTTGTTTACCATCAAGAATTAAAAGGATTTGTCAATATCTTCGGTAGTTCAATAGCAATGAAATACTTCCATTTTGAGTATGTTGCAAAACCGACCCCCCAAAAGTCATTTAACACTTTAGAAATGGTACTATACATGTATATGTTTATAGCACACTAAGGTCGCCGTCGTAAAATAACCAAATGATCCTTGAGGGAACAGTGCTCCCTAAAGACCGCAGGGAATATGGACAAAATAAGTAAGCAATGAACTGATTGAGGTGTCGATTGGTGTCATCTTTTCTTTAGGGAATCATTTAAAACCCTGATCGAATTGTAAGGATAAAGTTTCTTGCTATTCCCCGGGAACTTACCTTAGTAATTCAGTGTTACGGTTGTGTATCCAGTGGACTGAATGTTGATTCTGCTTTAAAAAAAGCTTGAGGGTCAATTATTTATATATTTTGGCGGTATGTTTAGTTATTTCGGAAATTGATATCAAATTACGCAAATGACAACAAATGCGAAACAAATTTTGCTTTCCACCTGTTAGATATCAAGTAATTATACATCAAGAGCGTTTTATAGTCCCACGTTCCACGCTCAAAACAAACCCATACATACATTCAACACACATAGCATGCATACATGCTGCTACATACATACAAATACAGTCACATACATACATACTACATACACACATACCACATACACATCATGCATACATACATAATATACATACATACATATTCAAGTATTTTTATTAGAAAACTGCCATTAATTAACCAAAATACAGAGAATGCCACATATAGCTCGCAGAGCAGGGCGGCCAGTCTAAATCTAATTACAAGCAAACGTGAGAAACAAAGGACAACACAAGATACTATAATGCATAGACTGAAAATGTGAAGAGCAAACCCATACCCAAGCAAATGGCAAATGGAAGGGCGAAAACAGATTAGCGCTGTGTCATTTTTTGGACCGCATGAACCGCACCGACACGCATTTGCCACACAAATTTTGAGCCAATGGCAGCGCTGATGCTCAATACTTGGCAATGGCTTTGCTCCTCCGGTGTCGAACCCAAGTATTTTTAACCCTCGGGCACCACATTTTTGTGGACACACCCTGTAGAACCCTAATAATAATGATGGACGAATTTGCAGGAGTAATGTCGTGTCGATATTGATGGTTCACAAAGGACTGTAATACATAAATTTGGTATTATAACATTGGTCAACAAAAGCATCATTCGGCGAAGAAACTTCAACAATGTAAGCCTTTTTCAAATGATCATCGAGGATGATTAAGCCGGTTTCTGTTAATAACATTAGTATAACCCAGCTGATTTGAGTTGGCATTCAGCATGTTACCTGTAATTACCTGTTTACATACACATGTGAACTGAGGACGGCTAATAGTAAGTTAGAATGAATATGGTTAACGATCCTGTCATGACGTTTGATATACATGTCATGAAAACATGCAACCATTGAGAACATGAGAAGCAGTGTCAATGGGGTTGTTACAAAGTAAGCATGACTTGGGATAAACACGAGAATAATAGCAGTTGCAAGATAGAGTTACATTCAGAAGTTTGCAGACTGTCCTTAAAGAATGAACTTGACCAATTATCATTGATTGCAGTTTGGTGAGATCAATGGTTTTCGAGTTTTGAAAAATCGATGCATGGCGTGCGTATCAAAAATTCTGCCTTGAGAAATCTTTGTCTTAAACCTGGTGATGCGATTATTCAAATGCTGGTTTTTGATATGATTGAATGTGGTAGATTGATTGCGCAAAAACAATAGAACCTCGTTTATCAGCAAGAGAGGAATACACATACTCGTCTCCAGACATCTTCCAACTAAGGCCTCACCGCATGCACATCATTGAGCTCGATCCCAACCGATTTAGAGGGAAGGCCCAATGTACCAGCACATTGTTTAAATCAACCTACCGTTTCTCATCAGTACAATAGCCACAAATTGACGAATCGATATTTTTCTTAATCCACTCTACGTTTTTTTTTCATATGAGCTCAAGTGATAGCGTGCACTGTGTCTAGTTTGAGGATCATCAAGTTCAAAGTCGATACAAAAGACGAAAAATCTTTTTAGCCTGTTACGTGGTGGTAGGATTGATAACACCCAATCCCCCAAATTTTCTAGGTATAACCATGATGTCCCTATTACTCTGAACTGTTCATCAAAACCAAGATCTAGATAAAAGAACAATTTCATCTTCCAAACAGTGAGCTGTGAAAGTGATATGGTAACATTGCTAAGGTAATTTCAGTTTAGTCAATTCCATGATATTGATTGCCCTCCAATATTTGCCACAAGTAGGAAGTCAGCGAACGAATCGATTTTTTTTTTTTTTTTTTTGCCAAAATTTGAGAAAGAGATGCAATATATCAGAAAACTTGAAGACTTATTAGATTTAACATCCAAACTGATGTCGATGCACCCCAGATATTGGTATTTACCAGATTTGCCAAGTTTTGGTATCCCTCTCATCACCTTGAAATTCAATTTGAATATTTCTGTACATCCCTTGCGATAAAAAACCACTTGTTGCCAGACCTTTGCCCGTGCAATATGCACATTTACGGATGTTTATTTTCATACCAGAGTGATCAAGGAACTGTTCAGTTTTTTGGGATCATGTCCAATTCATAGAAGCTTCGTCCGTGGTTGCAAGAACAATGTCATCGACATACCCTTGAACTTTAATTTGGGAATGGACGGCTGCATGTCGTTACATAACCACCTAAGCCATAAATTTCCTATCCCCTGCCAAAAGCACTCACAGAGGACGGACAACCCCCTGCAAATGATGCCCTATGTCTGACAATGGAATCCGTAAGAGACCTGAGTTTGTATCAACTTCAACTGAAACGTAGATCTGGTGTAAATGTCCTAGTTAATATGATAATGATTCAGGATAGAACCCATAGGCCCTTAAATCATCACCATCATTTCAATGATCAATAACTTCCAATGCATCTATCTGCCAAGTCCAGAACATAATATACGTTTACCAGATTGGTGTCCGAAATCTGTAATAGAGTTCTTAAGAGACTAAACGTGTTCTTCTTGTAAACCATTCCGTGGTAAAGACCCTTTTTGAATTATGATAAAGTCATTTTGTTTCAACAATCCACGGGATTATACGTTTGCCAAAACCATCATAAACTTTTTGGTATATAGGTGACACGTTTGAGATTGGACGCCATTCAGATAAGTCTCTTGAGTCAAAACTTGGGGATTTAGGAATTAAACTGATGATACATGTTTCCAATCAATATAGGTATTTTATTACAGTTTTTTAACATGTGTTAATATTGAACTTGAAGATGTTAATATCAACGTTGCTAATTTTAAGTCATAATATGTTCTAACAGCAAAAATACGGTCATACCCTGGTGCGCTTCTGTTAGGGAGGTGCAGTTCGGAGACTTGCTTGATTTCAGTCTCTGTATATCGGCATTGTCAAACTCAGATTATCCATGTCGAGAGGGGGAATTAAGTTCAATTGATCACGATTAGCATTCCATGGTGCTAAATCAGGGTTCCATTCTTCTGTAAACGACGGCTTTTCTCGATGTAAAACTCAGTGACAAGTTCTTTATATTGACAGGACACTTACTTGGAAGTTATCCATAAATCATGTTTTGACAATTTCATTTCATGCCGTTTTTGGTTTGATTTCCCAGATTTTCATTAGTTAGAGTCTTGAAATTTGGTTGAGTTCTTTGTTGTCCACCATTTGATTTTTACTTCTGAAACTTGGTTGAATTTCCTTGCGTATATTAGTTCTAAACCATATTTGATTTTTTCTAAGGTACCATTTTTTGTCGGCAAGTTGGGGTGCTGGCGAGTCCCTCATATCAGGGATGGGGAATTTACAGAAGGATACGGAATACGTCCTCAAAAAGTCTGCTGTAGTTCACCGCCGTAGTTAGCTTTCTGTTCTTGAAATTCCCTCCCTGTATAAAAACGGAGGTAAAGGATTTTTACCATTTCCCACCATTGGATTGGGGGGTCGGGATGAAAAAAGTTCAGTTTTCTTACATGTTTGTTCATTTGATGTTGAATGTCTGAGTTGGAATTGAAGTCCTTCGAATCGAGACCATTCATTATCAGTGAGGATTTTGCCAGTAAACTCGTCGAAACTCTCGGCAGTGGGGACGATGTTCAGGGTTGTGTGTGCGGGTTGTGGTGGTATCTGGAAGCGTGTGTTCTTTAGCTTTCAGACGGCTCAGATCGCATTGCTCTTTGAAAGAGGTTTTTAGTTTCTCTGAGTATCCCCATCTTCTCACAAATGGCGCAAAGAATTGACTGCGGAAAGGCTACGACGGATGTTTTATGGCAAAACAGCAACGCATTAGATACATCCAGGATGAAATTTTTTGGAAATTTTGGCGGACGAACGTCGAGGCAACTGTCCGACCGGTCGCCATCTTGGACATACAACTCATCATACATCAACATCACACATACCTACAACAACAACAACAAGCTACTACATATATACATACCTACATACATACAGACAATACATACATACATACATACATACATACATACATAACAATATTACATACATACACATATCACGTTGGGGGGCCATGAGTCAATCCAGAAATGAAGGGTTGTAAAAGTACTCCTAAATAATCGTAGATAGGCGATAATAATTCTGAACACACTCTGTCATCTATGCAGTGTGACATTTACGTTTACTACTTACGTTGCCATTGCAAATATGCATGGCTATTTTTTTCGGCAGTGGACCAATTTGAATTGGAAAATGCAATGGGAGTATTGATTGCTGTCCATAATTAATGGGCAGAATGTGTTTTACTCAAAAGGGTCGTTGCGGGTGGTCAAGCATGGTTTCAATGACACGTACATTTCCACAAACAGAGATTTACTACTGCATCGGGGTCGGTTGGTTGTGTGTAATACTGCAACGCGGTTCATTTAAAAACTTAGGTCGAGTCAGATCGTGGCTTGATCGACGAGGCTATTAATAGCCGGAGTCTTCTAGTTATTTGCATTAATAGAATGGTACTACACTTCGCGAAGTGTCGTTGGTGACTAGAATCGATTACGCATACCTAAACCTTGTTATAGCTTCAATGAGTAAGGTTTTGTTTTTGCGTAGAGTTCCAATTACCGTCTATGTATAGGCTTTTTTTATATTAAAGGAGCCGAAGTAAGAGACAGTGGGAAGAACCACAAATGTCTAACGACGCGAACGTCCTATGCTTACGTCTTTTTTATGAAAATCTTTCACAGGAAGTGATTTTTGAAATAGACAAAGGCGTACGAATAGGCGTACGTGTTAGACGTTTAGGGTCTTCGCAATCTCCCTTATCATCAGTGTTTCACGCTGAAGCGTAAAAATATTTGAAATTGGCAGGGGTAGCTTAAAAATGAAAGAACACAGTGTTAGTAAAAAAAACATAACATCCAGAAAAAAATAAAATACCTCCCAGATGGTAGCTTTGGTTGAAGAGAGGGATAACCAGTTTTTAAAACTTTATTTGTGTGCATTTGGCTTATGCTTATTTTGATTGAGAGACTTTAACCATCCTGTTAATGGCCATTTTTGAGGCCACACCAAGATGCATCGTTTACATACAGTAACATGATCTTGGGTAGTGCTTTTGGTAAAAATTATTTAACACCAAATTATAGTAAAAAAATAGAAGGTGGGAGAATAATTGCAGGACTATAAAATTAATAACATTTGTAAAAAACAAATGCTGCGTGAAAAAAATGTTCAATGTCCCAGATAAGCATGGCGAGTGTCCGCATAATCAAAAACTCCCAACATCCAATTTTGCATGGAATTCAAACACTTTTTTTCATGCATACGAAACGGGTTATGGGTTTTTTACTTAGGATTGTAGTACATCTTTATCAAGCACAAACGATCTTTCTGCTCCGTCAATTCGGATGACGTTCTTTTCTAATCATTTTGTAGCCAAAAAAAAAAAAAAAAATCGGGCGTGTGTCAACATCTTTGGTATTTTTAAGTAACTTTTTGATGCTTCAATGGCCTAGCTTATTACTTCTTTTAGTTAATATGTCATCACAAGAATTAAATAAACTTAAAAAAATAATGGAAGAAAAGGTTGAAGAACAGTATTATTCATGATCCGATATGGATGAATCTAATATACCGTGTGAAATTGTAAATTCTCTTCAATTTGAGACACGCTTCTGCGTGAAAAATATCTCTTATAATGGAGGACATTAGCCGCTTGGGAAAATACTATCATATAACGCCCGAAGGTATAGGGAAACACTACCTTTACAATAGAGAAAACATAACGGTTTCGGTTTGGGCAAGTGATTAGTGTATGTCGATATGCCATATCCCCATTTTAAGAGTCCTCTAAACCCTGACGACAAGGTCTAAAAGTTCCTGGTTATTGAACTCATATATTTCCAGTTCAGTGAGAAAGAGCTCAATATTCAGCAACTAAAACATATGAATATATTTTATGGAACTCTTTGATAACCTTAAGTAAACGGCACTATTTTGTGCATTACGTATGCTTAAATTGCGTGTTTGTTTTTTGTGGTAAGTAGCAAAGATGAATTGGATGGCGTCAAACGTTTTTATTCGTGGAGTATCCCATTAGTTTACGATATATAACACAAACTTTAGAAACTTATTATTAACATTGATGGGGCTTTAGGACATTTAGGTAGGCGTGCACCAAACCGGAGTAACTAGCAAGTAAGCTACTAGTCGAGTAAGTTCGCGGATATTAGACCGTCGGCCCAGAACGTTTTGATCAAACGAACGAGATACCAACAGCTAAATACGGGAAAATTCAGAGAAAAATATAACTTTTGCAAATATGAATGCGTGTAGCCAAATGATCCCATTAACTTTTAACTCCTGGTTACCTAAGGAATAATTTGAGCTATATTGCATTAGATTTATAGCAGTTCAAACATTTGACCCCCATAGTAACGTTACCCCTCTCCTGGGGCCATACGCAGCAGCGGGTCTCCGGCAGACATTCATATTTGCAAAAGTTATATTTTTCTCTGAAATTTCCCATGTTCAGATATTGGTATCTCATTCGTTTGATCAAACCCTTCTGGGCTGATGCTCTATATGTCGCGATTTTATGACTTAAAAATAGGGGTAACTTTACCATATTAGTAACTTACTCCACAGCACATTGTTACTTAATCGGCAGTTACTCTTGCCTGGGACCAGGACTAACTGACGAGTAAGTTTCGCAAGTGAAAGATGGACACTTAAACAGACAAAGGCAACAGATGAATTGGTGGCGTTTCATGATGAATTTTATGGCGAGATTGATCACATTTCGAGTTCTACGCATAATTCGAACACAACTATATAACCCTTTGATATAATTATTCTTCTCTAATTCGCGAGCTCAAACGCGAAGAAAATAGTTTCAAACGCGCCTTCCCTATTACCTGAGAGAGAAACATATTATAACATACCGTATATATCGGGTGCTCCGTACTCCCGATGACAGGCAGCTGAAGACGCAAAGAGGACTATCTTGGAGGGCTAGAAATAGAGCCCTAAACAAACACAGTATTCACTCACCTAGAGTCAAACGGTCTTACTTATATAGAAGCCAATTCTGTTTGGTAAAACAAGGCGAAAACTGACATCAGAGTATAATGACGGACTATGCCTTCTGCAAATGCGAAGAACTGGTAAACGTACATAGTAAAGAACTGAAAAAATGCAATCAGATAATATTCACATTATATAAAACTTCATTACAACTGAAGAATCTTGAACAAGTGTTTCCTTTGCATTTTACAATTTTAGCACTAAAAATGCGTCTTGCTGCTGTCGCGGATCGGTGAGCATCACACCATGACACCTGCATATCTTCCTTACGAAATACCCCATGCTATCGTTAGAAAGGTTTTTTATGATGACAAGTTTTTAATGAACGGTTCTGTTTGAGTTAAAGAAACTGTTGGATACAAGGCGATGGTTTAACCAAACTTATTACAACACTCAAAAAATGTTGAGTAAGTCCAAAAAAATGTCAGAAATTCCAATAGCTGCCCTTTGAGAGTAGTGTAGGAAGCCTTCTCCTGGAACATGGTTGGTGGTCTCGTGTATCTTAGTACACCACCAACATACCAACAGTATTCCTTCAATTTAGTCAAGTATTTCGATCCATAGGTAACATGCACCACGCCTCATTGTGTTGTACTTAGTCTGCCGAATTCAACTCAAGGGTGCATATACCACTATAGTACGCCTCCCATAGACTCTGTATAGAAAATTAATGTTCTTTCTTGGGCTGTATCTCGAGTTATCTAGCGTTTCAGAAAATGAGACTTGCACAGTTTGTTCGTAAGACTTTCTTTTATAACATATGACAATTTGATAACAACTTTTTTGTATAAATTTTTCGATATTTAGCGATTTCTCGGAGGGTAGTAATTTCGATACTAAAATAACATTTTCGCCCGAAACCGAGAAACGTACTTTTTTCTTTCAAGAATATCATGAGCATATTCCCAGAACTGGTAGACATCAAGTTTAATACGAAATTGTGTTGAAATAGTATCAATAACTCAGTTTCTTGAATAAATTTTGCCGGAAGTGTACACCAAAAGTGTAATTATAGTAGTGCACACCCCTAACTCTTTTGCGGCATACTACAGTGCGAGATAGGTACTAGTTTCCATATTCAAAATATATGATATTGTTTTTGTCTAATTTTGGCAAATAAATTGTATACCAAGGAGAGAAGGAAGAAAAATATAAAATGTGAAATTAACATTCAGCAAATTCTGGAGTGTGGAAGAGGTCCCAAGATTGTAATAAAACTAAGCAGCAGGAGAATAAGAATCAACCAACTCAAAGATACAGACGGGACTAAGATCTGAAATTTTTGGAATCTGCTCCGACCTCTACCAAGACCTTAAAAGATCAACAAAGCCCACTAGATTGAAAGTAGAAGCAAAAGAAATGGAGCAGAATTGCCTTCTACAATGCAACAGTAAACAAACTTATACAATCAAATTCTCAAAGAAAAGAAAGTACCTATCAAATGGAAGGAGGCAAATATTGTTCTGCTGCACAAAAAAAGATATTAAGACAGATATCAAAAATTACCGGCCAATCAGCTTACTTTCACCATGAGAAGAAGAATGCTTAATCTGACCCTACGTGACAAAGTCAGGCATAGTGACATAAGGCTAAAACACACACAAGTCAAAGATGTTATATTGAAGATTAAAGAAGTGAAGAAGCTCACTGTATGGCAACCTAAAAATGGCAAGAGAAGAAGTAGACAGAAAAGGAGGAGAGATGAAATAATCACATACTAATACAGCGGTGTAGACTGACAGCAGATAGGAAGGAATGGACCTTGTTTGGGGAGGGCTTTATCCAGCAGACACACCATGATGACGAAGACGACGATGACGACGATGACGACGATGATGATGATGTTGATTATGAGAATATATTTTAAAAACAATATATTATTTTGTTTTCAAATGAACTCGTGGCAATAAAGTTAGAAAAGCCGCTATTCAGCACTTTATTTTAGAAGTTGCTTTCAACATTGCACTCTCTTCAATTATTACATTCGATAAGAATGGCACAATGTTTCTATTTCCGCAGATACGTTCGTGCAAGAGAGAGAGAGAGAGAGAGAGAGTGAGAGAGAGAGAGAGAGAGACCAAAGGTAGATATTCGAGATAAAGGTTTGCAGGGTGCAGATAGAAAATTGAAGCTAATCCAATTCCTTGCCGATATTTTGAAAATGATTCGTTGTCAAATCTGAGCGTAGATTAATTTGAGTGAGTTACGCTGCATTGGTGTACGCACACCGTTCATCGGTATTTAATTACAAACCTCAAGCATGATGGAAAAAGATCGAAGAATTACATATGAAACCAAAATAGTGCAAATATATTATACAGTATGTACCTCTCAGAGATACGCCTATCAAATTCTACTCATGGGGAGAAATTATAAAATAAAAAATGCATAAGACCCACAACACCTGTTGAGATGAAATATCCCCAATGAGACAGAAACCCCAGTATCAGAACTGATAGATATGCTGTCTAGGCACAACAAAACTTTTGGCTGTCATTAATGTCTTGAATTTCATTGGTTAGAAATTACTAGGAATATTCAAAGGCACTATACAGTGACTTGCTGAACGATAAAATCGAAAAAAAAAAATATCAAAATTCAATTTTTGATGTCTGTAAAAGAAATGTGTATCCTAACATACCATACAAGTTATAAGCCAAAATCACGCGGATATTTATTCACTACTCCCAGCCACAATTCATTTTCCCATTACTTTAGCGACTAAAATACGGACACTTACAACAGGTATTCAATGATAATAACATTGACGATAAAAATAAAACTATGAGTGGCTTAAATATTTTAAAAAATAGAAGTAGGTTCATCATATCGTTTTTGGTAAGACGAAAATTGAGAACGCAATCTGAAAAACTTTGTATGACAAAAAAAAAAACACAACGTGAATTACTTAGGGACATGTAATATATAAAGTTTAACAGCGTAATTCTGGAGGAAAATGAGCCGTTCGTTAAAATAATCAATTAAGCTGAGGGCTGACCACTTGCACCATTACGAAGAGAAACAGGAATATGGTACGATAAGTATGCGCAAATGAAAAGGGCTTAAGGTTCGATTGCTGCCGAATTTCCTTTAGGGAATTATTTGTCCTTGACAGAATTGCAAGGATAAAGTATCTAAGCTATTCCCTTAGAACTACATTGTAATTCAGAGTTAAAGTTGTAAATAATAGACTAAAAGTGGTGCGGATTCTTGGAGCTTGAGAGTCTGTTGTTTCTATTTTGTTTGTCGATATGTTTTGAAATTATAACCAAATATATACATGAAAAAAGCTAAACAAATTTTGTAGATTTCACCTGTTGAAAAAATAGAATTTATATAAAGCCTGAGACTCCACACACACACAACACAGCACAGTAAACAGTAGAACTCAAAAAAAAATAACCCCATAATTCAATGGGGTCGCAGTGAATGCGACATGATAAAAAACAAACAAAAAATATTTCGCTCTCCTTATTAGGTTGCTGTATGTCCACTTGCAAGGTGTGCAGGATACTATGGTTGTAACATGCAATTCCAGGCATTTTGTCTTTTGTGTTTATAATTTAGTTTGTGCACCTACATATTGATTAAATACAAAGATCTTTTCCGCTTCGTTAATTCGGATGACGTCTTTTAAATCATTTTGTAGCTAACACAGAATCTTAAACAAACCATGTGAAATAGTAAAATCGCTACAATTTGAGTACACTACCACGTAAAAAGATCTCTCAAGAATGGAGGGACATAGCCGCATGGAAAAGGTTATACATAACGCCCGAAGGTACTACCGAAACACTAACCTTAAGTAAATGGGAATATAGAAAACATGACGGTTTCAGTTTGGGCATTAGTGTAGTCGATATGCAAGATTCCCCGTTCAAAGTTCTCTAAACCCTGCAAGTCTTAAAGATAAAAGTTCTAGTTAGTGAGAAATGGTTCAATATTCAGAAAATGATATTAAAATATCTATGGAAATCTTTGATAACCTTAAGTTAAGGGCACTGTTTTCGTGCATTACATATACGCAGTTTGTTTTGATGTCAGAAGTAGCAAAGACGAAAGAATGGAACCGAGGTTTTTGTAATTGGATGGGGCAGGCAGCAGTGTCTATGTAGTCTGAAGCTTGTGCATGCGTCCAAAAGGTTGTATTAGTGGTATTCATTAGTGATTTATAACAATAACTCAGAAAACTTATTAAAATTGATGTGGCTTTAGGACACATGAGTGCTGCTTAATCTAATATATTGATGAAACACACTACGTCAAAACCGTCGAAAGAAGCCACGATGAACCACACCAGAAAAAAGACTTCCAGCCAAGGTTATTTGGGCCAAGTTTTTTACTGAATGGTAACTTCTGCGTCAAAAAATTTCTCAATTCCGAACCAGAAGGGGGGGGGGGTGGTGGTAAAGAGCTAAAGGTCAAAGTCACTATTTCCTCTAAGATTCCATAGCATATTGTGCGCTTGATTCAAGCATGATCTGCACAAAGAAAAGAAGGCGTTCGGTACTGTGGCACCGACTGTACAGTAACTCACGTGTGTATCCTGCTAAAAAAACAATTGAACAATGCACAGCCATTGCTCCTTGGTCACCTTGGAGTCACCACTTGTAAGTGCCGTCCAAATGTATCAGTCATTTCTTGTGAGCGACACTATATATAGCAAACCGACACATTTAGAAATCATCCGCAAAACATGTACATGGAAATGAAATTTGCATTCCATGTACAGGTCAAGGTGTCTATTGTTTCCCGGTGCTGCGTCGAGATATGGTATATTTCAAATACTAGTAATTTTCGATATCGAAAATTACTAGTATTTTAAATGTTACTATATTTCGATATCGGAATTTGGTAGTATTTTGTATATTACTAATATTCGATATCAAAAAGTAGTAGTTTTGGTAACCCTCAAATGTTGGTAGTTTTTCCTGTAAAAACGACCTTGCGCGCAGTGTTATTGGTTAGGGGCTAGCTTCGATCGTAGCCTACACGTACGTAGGAGCTGGAATTATATAAAATTACTGTCCGCCACAATTCATTTTCCCATTTACTTTAGGCGACTAAATACGCGCGCGTACCTTTGATGCATATTTATGTGTTTCCTGGCCGTTTCTTTTGCACAGTATCAAGGTATGTCTGGCGGGAATGCTGGCGTATTTTTGCCGCGGGAATTGTGGCTTCTAAACCTGAGACGAATATACCTAACAGAGATTCGAAGCAAGTAATCAATGGATTGCTTGCAGCGTGCAGTATCTGGTACAACTATTCCCTCGACTGATCGAGAAGCAGTAATCGTTATTCAATACATTTCAATGTATAACCCCAAGATTTGAGTTTGGCGGGATATTTTTAAATCAATGATGGTCACACGTGCGCGTTATTTGTCAGAACGCCTTGAACACAGTTTAGTACTCAATGCCTTTTGTATATAAGCCATGGAAAACTTAAAATGACCCCAATTTTGTACACTCATTTGTCGACTATAGGTAGAATTTGCTCCAATTTCAATGTATTAATGACATTCTTGGATATCTTCAAAATATTCTGAGTTAACTAAAACGTGTATTTGCTCTTTCAATATCACAAAAATTGGAACAAATTTGGACCAGTTTATTTCTCAAACTGTTATTTTTTAACAGAATAGGATCTAATTGGACATTTTATTTTAATTTTGACTAAAGTCTTATGAAAAGTTATTGATGACCTGGCCAAACCCATAAAGCGTTAATGTGAGCCGGTCCTAAGAAAAATTATATTCATGTTAGGTCATGAATTGAAGCACGAAATTGGGTAAAATTGCCTGATTCGCAGGATACCTCGCTCATATAAAAGTTAAGGTGCTCACAGTGCCATCGTGCGGCCAAGTCATTGCAAGCCGAAACAGACCTGGTTCGATACGCTCGAGCTGTTAACAATGGACTACAGCTTTGCTTCCGATCTCTGTAGGTATATTCGCTCAGTTCTAAATTGTGCTGTGCTTGCCGACCATTTGTTTTGTACGAATTGACAATCTGCCAATTCCTTTTCGCTTCGTCAAAGGCTACACCCGCATTCCCGCCAGACAGAACCATGACAACGCACTAGGGAATTAACTTATATTAAGACATTTTAACGCGTATTTCAATGGGAGGATTATTTGGTGGTGTGCGCCCTTCTGACAATCTTCCAGCTGTGTCTTCTTGTAACAGAATAAAAATATCATGTTCATCATTTTAATCGTCGGTTGCTTTCAATATAATCCACAAACATGCTTTATAAATAAATAAAAAATATGTCCAAACAAATTAATTGCAAATATTACAAAGTTAATGACCAAAAATCTGTATAATGATTGCTCAATAAGAAGCATGAGTACAACGGTAACAAAAAACTACTATATTTTTTTAGCGTTACCAATTTCGACGCACTACCGGCGACATAGCAGGGCGCACAACCCTAAATAAAAACGCTCCTTGAAATAACTAAAGTACCAGATCGCGCACTCTCTAATTTGCGCACCTCCCGCGGGACAATATTTTGAATGTTTTGATCGATTTCCAATAAAGATCACACTGAACTTTCAAAACAAAGTTGCAATTTTTGATATCATTCTATTAAGATTTTAAGGAAATGCATATGAACAGCGCCACAGCGCGCAACCCACCGAGTTTGAGCCCCGTGCACTCCGGCATGCCGCTTTCGACCAGTGCCGGAAAGTCGAGGGCCTAGTTTCCTACACAGAATCGAATTTTAACAATATTTGATATCTCAATGATGATCAGTTATACTCTTAAATCACTTTTATTATCAATAGTCACCCTCACGGAAACCGTACCAAGGACAAGCAAAATTCTCACACCGTTTTTTGGTTTTTTACGCGGAACTAACTCCCATTACACCAAAACGTGAGTGATTTAGTGTTGGCGCCCTTCGAACACACTTGAGAATCCTATTTTTTTTTATTTTTTTCTTAGTTTTTTGACAAATAGGCGTTTTTTAACGAAAAAGTGTCATTTTTTGGCTTCCCACGACACAAGAACGTTAGTTATGAGTCCTCTAAGTAAAGTTGCTATATATTCTAACTTTCTCCCATTTTCGCGCATTTGGCACTCTTTACTGCGTTTACTCTAAGAAATACATCTGTTTAAACACGTTTTGTGGAACTAGGTATTACTTGTGCGATTCAAACATATTTGAATTGCTTTAACGAAAATGTAAATACTAAATTTGCACATAACCTAAGAATGAATATGCTTATTTCACTGACACCACCCCCCCCTTAAATCTCACAATAGCGCGTGTATAACAGGATTGGCCCTGCAAATATAGGGGGTAGAGGGTGGGAAACTATAGTTTTCGCTCTTTGATGTGCCTTTTCTACTTCTTTCTTCTTACAATTTCATATAAAAGTCAGACACCTACTATGTTTTTTTGTCTTCTTGAAATAGCCTCATAGGATTTGGGTGAGGTTAAAATACAGTGTTAAAAAACTCATCGCACAGCTTTTTTGGTCAAAGAATGAAGGGAAACGCGGTTTTGACATTGTGCTTCCCTTAAAACAAGAAACCAAGCAACCTGGGCTTGATGATTAGCTATTCAATTAGTCTTTTTAATCATAAACACACACCACTCCATTGCACTGGATTTCAATGTACTAGTTTGATTTCGCGAGGTGTCAACAATCGGTGTGTCAATCAGAATTTAACACAAATTGCAGTCCATAGCGAAAACACGGCAAAAATCGACCATTTTCATGAGCACCATGTCTTCAAGCGATTTCCTTGGTTAAATCGTTAAACAATTGATTTGTTTTAATGCAATTTGGTCAAATATAGATGTCTAATGTCAAATCTCCTAAATTTAAGAAATCTGAGGTCTTTTTAGACTAGAAATCCCAACATAATACTGAAAATTGATAGTCCCGTATAGGGTTTAGAAGGGCGCACACCACTAAATAAACGCTCCATTGAAATACACGTAAAAGTACCAGATCGCACTCTCTAATTTGCACCCCGCGTGACAATATTTTGAATGGTTTGAATCGATTTCCATAAAGATCACAACTGAAACTTTCAAAAAAGTTGCAATTTTTGATATCATTCTAGTAGAGATTTTAAGGAAAATGCATATGAACAGCGCCACCACTATTTTGAGCCGACGTGCACGCCTCATAGCCGCTTTCGACCAGGGCCGGAAGTCGAGGGCCTAGTTTCTACACAGAATCGAATTTTAAAAATATTTGATAATCTCAATGATGATCAAGTTATACTCTTTCACTTTTATTATAATATATCACCCTCACTGGAAACTGGTAACCAAAGGACAGCAAAATATCTCACACCGGTTTTGGTTTTTTACCGGAACTAACTACCATTACACCAAACGTGGAGTGATTTAGTGTTGTGCGCCCTAGCACTCAGGGACAGAAAGGGATGCGCGGTCACATTGAAATCCACCCCAGTAAATGACGCCCATCTCTACAAGTACGGGTTTTTTCGTACAATCTCTAATCGAAAGACCCCCGGTTTCGATTTAGTTGTGTTCAGCACCCCTCACACGGGCGGGTACATTATAAACCATAAGTTATGAACCACAAATTTATCAAAACTAACCACATTCGACTTTCTCGGACGACTTTGGACTTTCCTAAAGTAAAATAAAAAATGCCATAAGGACCCACACACCTGTTGAGATGACAATATCCCCATGAGACAGAAACCCAGTATCAGAACTGATAGATATGCTGTCTAGGCACAACAAAACTTTTGGCTGTCATTAATGTCTTGAATTCATTGGTTTTTTAGATTTAGAAATTATAGGAATATTCAAGGCACTATCAGTGAGTGCGGGAACGATAAAAATCGCAAAAAAAAAAAAATATCAAAATTCAATTTTTTGCATGTCTGTAATAAGAATGGGGTCTCCTAAATACCCTACAAGTTATAAGCCCAAAATCAACCGGTATTTTCTTCCATTACTCCCAGCCACAAATTAATTTCCCACACACTACTTTAGGCGACTCTAATAAGGAAACTACAAACAGGTTAATCAATTGATAATAGACTTATTGAGATTAAAAATAACTCTAGTGGCTTTAATATTTAAAATTAGAAGTAGGTTCATCACTCGTTTTGGTACGAAGAAAATGAGAACGCATTATAAAGAACTTTTTACTGAACACAACAGATCATTGTACTAGACAGTAAATCATTAAAGTTAAAGGAAGTACTTCGGAGCGAAAGTAGCCGTTCGTAAATAATCAAAAATGCTTGAGGGATTGTATACACTGCACCATACGAAGAAAGCAGGGAATATGGTAAGATAAATGTATGCGCAATTGAAAGAAAAGTGATTAAGGTGGTCGATTGTGCCGCTCTTTCCTTTAGGGATTATTGTCCTGACAGGATGCAAGGATAAATAAAGTATCTAAGCTATTCCCTTAGAAACCTACATTTGTAATTCAGAGTTTCAAGTTGTAATATCAATAGAATAAAGGGGTGCTGATTTCTTGAGCTTGAGAGTTCTGTTTTTTTTTTTGTTTGTCGATATGTTTTGAAATTGAGAACAAATATCTCACATGAAATAAGCTAAAACAAATTTTGTAGAATTTCACATGTTGAAAAAACATCAAAACAACAACACAAAAACACCCCACACACACAAACACACAGACACAGTAAACAGTAGAACTCAAAAAATAAACCCCCATAATTCAATTGGTGTCGCAGTGAATGCGACGAAATGATAAAACAAACAAAAAATATTCTCTCTCCTTATTAGGTTGCTTTATGTCACTTGCAAGGTGTGTTAGCAGGTGATACTTATGTTTGTTTGTAACATGCAATTCCAGCATTTTTGTCTTTGGTTTATCATTCGTTTTTGCATCCAATATTATTAAATACAAAGAATCGTTCCGCTCGTTAATTAGGTGATTGACGTTCTTTTAAATCTTTGTAGGCCTAACACAGAATTCTTAATGTCACCATGTGAAATAGTAAAATCGCTACAATTTGACGGTTACACTACTACGTAAAAAGTCTCTCAGAATGGAGGACATTAGCCCGCATGGGAATAGTTTATGCACCAGTAACGCCGCCCAGACCGAAGGATACCGAATAAAAACACTAACTAAGTAAATGGGAAGATAGAAAACATGACCCGGTTTCATGTGGGCATAGTGTATGTCGATTATGCAATATTCCCGTCAATGTTCTCTAAACCTGGCAATGTTCTAAGAGATTAAAAGTTTAGTTTATAGTGAGAAATGGGCAATCATTCAGAAACTGATATAAAAATATCTTATGCGAACTCTTTGATAAACCTTAAGTGAAGGCACGTTTTGGGTAGGACATATACGAGTTGTTTTGGTAGGAAGTCGTAGCAAAGATGAAAGCAATGGAACCGAGGTTTTGTAAATTGGATGGCAGCAGTGTCTATGTAGTCTGAAAGACTTGTTTGCATGGCAGTCAAAGGTTGTATTAGTGAGTATTAATTAGTGATTACACATAACATTAATTCAGAACTATTAAAAATTGATTGATGGTTTAGGAAACTAGAGTGCTGGTCTTAAATTAATTTGATTGAACACACTACGTCAAAACCGTCGAAAGAAGCCACGATGGATTCACAAACTTGAAAAAGAGTCCAGGAAGTTATTTTTGGCAGTTTACTGATGTAACTTCGCGTCAAATTTCTCATTCCGAATCCAGGAGGGGGGGTGGGGGGGGGTGGGGGTGTTGTGAAACGGCTAAAGGTCAAGTTAATATTTCCTCTAAGATTCCATCGCATATTGTGTAGCGCTTGTATCAAGCATTGTGATCTGCACAACAGGAAGGTTTGTTAGGTCTGTGGCACAGACTTAAGGTAACTCACGTTGTATCCTCGTTAACAACAAACAATTGAAAAATGCCACAGCCATTGCTCCTTGGTCACCTTTGGAGTCACCACTGTAAGGCATGTCAAATCCAAATGTATCGTCATTCTTGTGGGCGACACTCGTATATAGCAAACAGGACCACATTTAGAAATCATCCGCATAAACATGTACATTGGAAAGAAAGAAATTTGCATTCCATGTACAGGTCAAGGGTGTCTATTGTTTCCCGGTGCTGCGTCGGCGCTATGGTTTTGGTATATTTCAAATACTAGTAATTTTCGATAGTCGAAATTACTAGTATTTTAAATGTTATATATTCAGCATATCGGAATTTGGTAGTATTTTGTATATACTAAATTCGATTACAAAAAAGTAGTGTTTTGGTAAAACCTCAACAGTTGTTGGTAGTTTTTTTCCTGTAAAAACGACCTTGCGCGCAGTGTTTATTGGTTAGGGCTAGCTTTCGATCGTAGCTTACACGTACGTAGGAGCTGAATTATATAAAATTACTGTCGCCACAATTCCTTTTCCCTAGTTTTACTTTAGGCGACTAAATACGCGCGCGTCCCTTTGATGCATATTATGTGTTCCTGCCGTTTTCTTGCACAGTATCAAGGTATGTATGCGGGAATGCTGGCGTTATTTTTGCCCGCGGAATGTGGCTTCTAAAACCGAGACGAATTATAACCTAAGCAGAAGATCGATAGCAAGTCATCAATGGATGCTTGCAGCGTGCAGTATCTGGTACAACTTTCCATGACTGATCGAGAAGCAGTAATCGTTATTCAATGTATGTATTTCAATGTAGAACCCAAGATTGAGTTTGGCGGGATATTTTTAACAATGATGCTCACATCGTGACGCGTTATTTGTTCCAGAAGCCTGAACACAGTTTAGTACTCAATGACTGGTATATATACAAGGAAAACTTAAAAAATGACCCAATTTTGATCAACTCATTTGTCGACTATAGGTAGAAATTTGCTCCAATTTCAATGTATTAATGACATCTTGGGATATCTTCAAAATATCTGAGTTAACTAAAATGTGTTTTGCTCTTTTCATATCACAAAATTGAAACAAATTTGGACAAGTTTATTTCAAAGTTATTTTTTAACAGATAGGATCTCATTGGACCTTTTATTTTGTAATTTGACTAAGTCTTATGAAAAGTTATTGATGACCTGGACCCCAAACCCAAAAGTGTTACTGTGAGCCGTTCCTAAGAAAAAAAATTATATTCATGGTAGGTTCATGAATGAAGCACGAAATTGAGGTGAATAAAATTGCCGATGTTCGCAGGAACCTCGCTCCTATAAAAGTTATAGGTGCTCACAGTGCATCCGTGCGGCCAAGTCAGTGCAAGCCGGAACACAGACCTGGGTTCGATACGCGCGAGCTGTATAACAATGGACTACAGCTTTTCTTCCGATCTCTATTAGGTATATTCGCTCAGTTCTAAATTGTGCTGTGCTTGCCGACCATTTGTTTTGTACGAATTGACAATCTGCCAATTCCTTTTCGCTTCGTCAAAGGCTACACCCGCATTCCCGCCAGCAAGACAAATTGACAACGCACTAGGGAATTAACTTATAGTAAGGACTTTTAACGCGTATTTATCAATGGAGCATTATTGTTGGTTGTGGCGCCACTCTGACAAGTCTTCAGCTGTGTCTTCATTTGTAACAGAATAAAAATATCCTGGTCCATCATTTTCATGTAATCCGTCCGGTTTGCTTTCAATAGAATCACAAACAGCTTTATAAATAAATACAAAAATATGTCCAAACAAATTAATTGCACAAATATTTACAAAGTAATGACACAAAAAATCTGTATAATGAATTACACCATAGAGAAGCACTGAGTACACGGTACAAAAAAAAACTACTAATTAGTTTTGACGAGTTACTAATTTTCAACGCACTACCGGCGGAATAGCACTCAGGGACAGAAAGGGATGCCGCGGGGGTCACATTGAATCCACCCCAGTAAATGACGTCCCATCTCTGACAAGGATGGGGTTTTTTCGTACAATCTCTAATCGAAAGACCAACGGTTCGATTTGTGGGCTCAGCCACCCTACACGGGCGGGGGTACATTCTTAAACCATAAAGTTATGAACCACTAATTTTATAAAAACAAACCACATTCGACTTTCTCGGACCGACTTTGGACTTTCCTAAAGTAAAATAAACGGGACTATGTCATAGGTTTGTTGTTGTCGAAAGGTTGATGTTGTTAATACCACAAACCGAAAACCATGAAGGGCTTATAAGAATGCGTTGTATCAATGTTCTGAACGGCACTGGCGATTTTCACAAAATCTCTGACATTTCCTTTTCATTATGCTCTTAAAATGATAGTCTAGGCGATTGAAGGATAGAGATACATTTTACCATAAAAATACAATACTCAAAAAGAAAGGAACGTTAATACGAGGGTCATTTTCCATAACTAAACAAATGTTGTATATTGCTCATTGGTATAAAACCCACAAAGGTCACAGCAAGGCCCGGTCAAAAAAGGGTGCATGCCGTGTGAAACACGATACGGGCGTGCGTTTGCTGTGTGTTAAACGCCATTTCCCGTCATATGCTGTGAATTATTGTCGCCGGCGTAAATTGATTAAAAATCGTTCTGTTTTACCCATATAGTGATAGTTTGATATGTCAGACTATTTAATTCCCGTGGGATTTTCGTGCCCAAAAATATTTTTTTTATTGGCAACTTGGTCAAATTCTTGGGTGTGATTTCAAAAGTTAGGTGCCATTTTTTCAACCACGCCTTCAGTCGCCTTTTTGAATTTTCAAAATGGCCGCCATTTAATTATATTTTGTCCTATAATTCAGGCTATGACGCAAAATTAGAGGAGTTTAAAAAATGGCGCAATACCAATGTTTGCGATATCAGGATTCCATTTGGAAAGCATTGTTCTACTTGTAACAACTGATTGTTGGCCGCCATCTGGAATTCAACTGGCCGCCATTTTCAACTATTTATTGTCCTGTGCATCTCGGCTTATGAGAAACTCAAGAATGTAAAAATGGTGGCAAAATACCCATTTTGTATTACCAGAGATTCCCACTAAAAGAATTGCCTTGCTTGGTCACATAATTTGGGTTGGCCCGCCATCTTGAAATTCAAAATGGTAGCCTTTTTCAATTACATGAGTACAATTGTCCCATATCTTGGCTGTGAGGAACGTAGAATAAGTGATCAGTGTACGGGTCGGCCAAATACCCAATGTTTGTGATACCCGGGATATATTTATAAAGCATGCCTTAGTTGTATCTAAGTGGAGTTTAGCGCCAAGCTTGGAATTTCAAAAAGGCCCGCCATTTTTCATTATATGTTGTCCAAACGGGTAACGACGATCTAATCCGTTATCCGTTGATTTATAAGTACGATAAGCTAATTAGACCGCCATCATAGACAGACTCAGTGCGACTTCACTGCGCGCGCTTGGTAAAAATTTACGGGGGATAATTAAAGACATATGTCATTGCGTAACAACTGCATGGACCTGCTCTAGGATGGAGCGCTTCCTATTTTAGTTAAATATGAATATGTTTTGTAACAATTAGAGTGCTTAAATGTGATTGATTACTTCCAAGTAAAGTACTTATTTTCAGCCACTTAATTTAGCTTGGTTTGATCAAACTTCAATAAGTAATTTATGAGTTAAAAATTAAATAAGTAAACCGAAGAACATAGGGGTGGAGCAATTGGGACACAGAGATTGGGTAAAGTTTATGGGAGAGAAATACAAGGTCTTCGATCTATCCTTTCGTGTACTGAAAAAACCTCTTCCGGGTCCGAGTACTGCAAACCAGTAAGTGTTAAGATTAAAATTATCCGGATATCATCAGTACCAATCATGGGAACCAGATTTGTTAAGGAGACTCCAACTGATTACTCTCTAAATGTAAACGAGTGAAAATATCACTCCTTAAAAGAGGGAATCTTTTAAACCACCCAAAATGAGTGGTTGATACTTAAAAAGCAGCCAAAATTCCCCACTCAAAAAGAGTGAAAATCCTCCAAAAAAGAGGGGATTTCCAACGCGTTTTCGGGTGTCCTTCGTTTCGTCATCAAAGTGGTTGTCCTCGTTTAAACTCTCAAACGAGGAAATCCACCTTTTTTGAGTGCAATTTACTCTTTTTGAGGGGAAAAATACTCTTTTAAGTACAAACCACTTCATTGGAGTGGTTTTAGTGGTTACAGTTTCACTTTTTGGGGAGTGAAATTTAACTGTTACAGTTGAGAGTAATACTGCCCTCTATAGGTCTACAGTGCTTTGCCTTGCTCCAGGGGAACCGTGGTCTGCTATGACCTCCTCTTTGAAGCAACTTTGAGCATAGAAAAACTTTGTTATACCATAATCCTGAAATGTCACGAACTCCACAATATGCTTCGTATGAGGACAACACGCAAGATATTGGGGTGTCTTGAAGCATGGTAATTTCAGAGATCAGTTCCGACCTGCACTTGGTCAAGGTACCCTTCCGTCAGACTATGGCAAAAGAAATCTCCTGAGTTAATGAAACAGGTAGAGCGTCTACTTTGATTCCAAGCAATAGACAAGGGATGAGTGGGAGCTTGGTCATCTATGTGCCCTTGGGAAGCAAAGCAAAATATACTTTGCTTCCTTGATCTCTACAAAGATGCTCGACTTGTTATGTAAATTAGTTGTCTTGCCAAATAAAGAGTTTTAAGTGCACTGGACCAGACAATTGGGAAGTCTAAAATCTGGTGATTTCATGGTGACTAAGGCATTCCATTCACAATCTGTTCGTGGACAAAACATTGGAACAGCTTATTCAGCGTTTTCTGTTATCCGCAGATCACTCTTCTCCTTGTCAGATGGCCTTCGTTTAATCCCAATTAACACGGATACTTTTGTCCATTGTCAGTGATGAGTATCACAGGGAACCACCGAGTGACTTTCAGGTAGACTTAACACCGGCTGATGCATCAAGCGGGCTGGAGATCCAATACAATTTGTGCATTATAGACGCCATGCAGTTGTTCGAGTGATCAATAAAGGTTCCAAAACACCAAGGTACATCTGACTGGCTCTTATTTTGCAAACACCTTTGTTCGAAGCTGTCCGTAAAGATTGACTGAGTATGAAGTGATTTGTGCTATCTTGACAGATTGAAACCACTGGAAAGCTCAGACACTGGCAAAAGGTCTGTGGCATTGATCCGGTCAAGTTTGATATCAGGGATTCGACTAATATCAAATTAGTACCCACTGAAAAGGTTCTGCTGTCTCATATTGAAGCAAAGCCTCCACACAAACAAAAAACAAAACAAAAAAAACAACCATCAAGAAAACAACAACAGTAAAAAAAAAAAAAAAAAAAAAAAAAAAAAAAAAAAAAAAAAAAAAAAACCACAAAAAAAAAAAAACCAAAACAAAAAAAACAAAAAAAATAAACACAAAACAATATCAAAAAAAAAAAACCAAATAAAACCACAAAAACAAACACGAAAAAACAACAAAAACTACAACAACTACCAACCCTCAAACAAGAAAAAAAACACTACCAGAAAAAGCATACAAAACTCTCCCCCCGCCCAACCATCCAAAAAAACTCAAATCCACAACTCTCCACAAAAAAAAAACTAGCACTACAACAAAAAAAAAAACAGGCAAAGCACATATTCCATAAACAATCACAAACAAAAACGACGATAAAAACCCCACAACAAACAAAAAAACCCTGCCATAAAAAAACATACCAACCACACCAAACACCACATACAAAAACCAAAAACACAACACTGACAGATTACTGGAAAGATCGTTTCCAGGAATATGAAAATGCGTACTTGATTTGCGTCCAAGACTGACGGGATATCAGGGATATAGATGTATATTCGCCAGACACGGATGTTCTTCATTTACCTCATGGGATTTGTCTTCTAACACAGCCTTCCAGGCGAGATTCACTTTATCACCGGAAAAAAGGAAAAGCGAAGCGCACAGTTGAACATTACGTGGTTGTGCAGCAGTTGGAAGAAAACAATATAGGTCTGTCTAGGGAGGAAACATTTGCTGGCATATCTAAAGAGTAGGTGGATAAAGTCTAAATTCAAGCTGTGATTGCAAGGTGTTATTCAAGAAATTTTCGTGAGGAGAGTTTGACCTAGACAGCATGTTAATTGTTCTTGAAAACTTTTGTGCGTTGGGGAATGTCAACGAACAACAAATTGCAGCACATTTGCAAAGAAAACAGCGCTCTGTTAAAGGCAGTAGTGACTTTAGTTAGACAACTGAACACCGTAACACGTCCAGAAGGTTATCCTGACTCATAATCATCATCTGTCGTCCGTATAGGACGGAACGTCGAAAGAAGCTGCAGACAAAATTGTACCAGGTTGTCTTATCCTTCATGGTTGATGGATTTCCACTTGCATCACCGATATCTTTAGCAATGACATCAGATAAAAACTAAGTTCCTGCACGGCTAGTTTTCCCCAGGTGGTGTCAGAAATCCAGGTGTAGAGAGATAGGTTGGTCAGGTGTCCACATGCAGTGACAAGCACTGGAAGACGTCTCTTTAATGGTTTTTGATAGGAGTGGTATATCTCCCCAGTACCTTCATGGTTGGAAAAAATATGACTTCCAGTGATTGTTAGTACTCTTCTAGAAGGTGATATAACAGCCCTTGCATTGATCCTGTCCTCAAGTTTTGGGTAATGGGCCAAGTCTCAGCTCCATAGAGAGTATACTCTCTACACATGCCCTGAAGAACTTTAAGTTCTATCTGATAGGTACTGGGTAACCAAGTTGTAAATCTGTAAGCCTCAATGGATTTCCATAATAGCCTATTTTTTTTCTTGTGACTGGAATGAAAAAAACCATGTACTCTTCGATTTAGTCAAAGTTTGCATGATAAAAGTTTTTGGTCTCTTAAAAAGGTGAAGAAACATGGAGTATTCACTTCTTTGCTCTACAAAAATATTATTGATTAATGCCTACACCTCAAATAAAGTTTCCGAAATAACGAAGTCTGGTGTGTTCTAATTCATGTACTGAAAAGACTATCCAAGATCAAAGTCAGGTATTTCAAGAGTGGTTAAAAATAAAAAAGAGTAAAATTAAAATTTAATCTAGTCTACTCATAAGGCTTTTTTGAAAGTTTAGTATTAAAAGAGTTTGAAATGCAAATAGAATTGATGTGTTTGTGTCTTACAAGGAGGGGACGAGAAAAGAACATGCAATATTTGGGGTGGTGAAAACATCCATTGTGGAAATTATTGATTTTTCAGAGAGTAATAGAAAAATTCCAGGGGATGGGGTTGAAATTGTTCATTTGGCACTGACTGAAAATGACACTCATAAGCTTTACTAATGATGTCAATCATGGTAGTGTATTTTGTTTGTGGACCTGTTTTATTAGATTTGGATTAGGTTTATCACCTCATTTCCTGGGAACTTTAATCAAACATTAAAAAATTTCTAGTGGAGGCCCATTTTGAAATCTCCATGGTGGCTTGGAGTTTGCTCATTGAAATAATTTGAATAATTAGGCCATGCAGTGATTGGAATTATCATCATACATGGGTGTCCCAGAATGATTAGAACCCATCGATACCCAAAAGTTTTATTTTTTTCCATGAAAACTCAATAACATTAGGTAAGCTGGTTTTTAATGTCAACGTTATACAGCCTGTATCAAAAAAAAATGGTACAATCAAAAACCGATTGTTTTCTTCCATACTATATCTCAAATAAAATAAGTCGTATTGTACATAACATAAGAGAAAATACCAGGATTGCCAGGATTTTTTGTTATCTCATTTGCTTGTTGTGTCAAAATTTTTTTTTTTCTTTTTTTTTGCGGGGGGGAGAGATAACTTCAGTTTACTGAGGAACACAAAAATCGAATTTGTGCCGCTTTCTGGTTGCGTGAACACGGTGAATGAATTGTTAAACTAAAGTTATTCACACTTGAGCAGATATGACATCTTAAAAGGGATTAACTTCATAAAGAAACTCTAAAAGTTACTTAATGGCTGAAGTTTATGATCATAAGTCTGCTTTAAAGATAAGTGAATAGCATTCGCTACTATTCTTTGTTAGAAGAGAACCATGACGGCGTACAAGAGCCGACGTACAACAACCTGGAGGAGAGATTTTTTTATGTCTTGAAGAAGAGAGATACCAGTAGCTTCCCACAATGCATTGCTTCCATGGCAAGTTTTTGTACAGGTTTGCCATGTGGATCGTTAGAGATAAAACGCTCTAAAAAAGCAGTTTTTGTGATCAGTACTGTCAATTTTATTAGCCATGTTTCATCACGAACGACCCACATCAGTACCTGTACAAAAACTCCATTGGAAGCAATTCAATTGTGGAAGCTATTGAATCTTCTCTTGTCTTGAGTATCACGAAAAACGCAAATTCCTTCCAACATTTTGATACTTTGCTTCCCAATTCAAATTTTTATTGACTACGTTCAACTATTAGTAATGCACACGATATGCAATATTCTTAACCATTTCTTGCTTTGGAGTGTTTATTTTGGTGCAATTACATTCCTTCTGGCATGATTTTAACAGATACCAATTTTGAAATAATTCAAGTTCCATTTCAATTGACGTGCAAATAATATTTGTTATTGTTTATTATTATGAAAAGAAGATATGTATCATTGAACTGGGATATGTTGACTATTAAAACTTGTGTCGATAAACTAGAGCTTTCTTTGTTTTACTTTATCTGTGTTTTGTTTCTCTTGTCCAAGTTGCACCTTTTGTTTTGAGGATTTAAGCAGCGTTGGCATAACTGGGGCGAAGCAACTCTTGGCCCATGCTAAAAGTGGCACAAACGATTTTGGTGTCGTCGCATTAAGTTTAATTATACCTCTGGATTGACAAAAGCAATAAGATGGAACACAAACGCCATTGGAAGCCTAGTCTTTGTTTTTTAATATATGCCACAGAATGACTTATTATGAATTTCATATTTAACCACTTTTTTTCGGATTGTACCATTTTTTGTAGACAGGCTGTATACTGTAATCTTTCATAAGAATTTTGAATCGTAAAATTCGGACTAACCAAAGTGAAAATACACTCAATTGTGTTAGAGGTGCTGATTCATCCTTTGGGCCAAAGTGTTAAAATAAAAAATGCATGTGGGGTTATCCCTCGACTTACAAGCCTTTTTTGCATCACCTTATCCTCTTTTGGAAATCTCTTTATGAAGCACTTGATACTTTTGATTTTGGTCCAATAGATAGCTATGGTCATTCTTCTTTCCCTTGATACCAAGATAAGTACCAGCATGCCCTTTATGGCATCACAGTGGGACGTATACAGACCATAGGCAGCAAAAAAATTGTCCAATTTCAGAAAACACAAGTGTTACAACTAGGCGAAAATTCAAGTTTGCACCAAAATCTTAGGACTATCAGATTTTAAGCGTGTTTGGCTCTAAATCATGGCAAAAGACCGCTTTTATATACATACAGAGGGTTTAGTGCTTGACTCTGCAGAAAAGTACCAAAAGAGAATAGGCCTAATGCTTGTGTGGGCAACCACTGAGCTTTAATGTCTATAGCGAGGTTTATGACATCATTTGACGTTCGTACTGGGCATATTAAGTACTCATTTTGGTATCAAAGGAAAGAGGGAGGACCTGCTATTTATTGGACCACAATCACACGTTTTGAGTGTTTAATAACGAATCCCGAAGGGGACTAAGGCATGTGTAAAAAAGATTGCCAGGAAGAGGGTAAGTACAATTACATTTTTCACTTGAGCCCAAAGGATTGGAACTCAGCACTCTAACACAATGGAGTGTATTTTCACTTTGGTTTAGTCCGATTTTCCGATTTCAAAATTCGTATGAAAGGTTACAGTATAATGAAGGTGGACATTAAACCAGCTTACCTAATGTTATGATTTTTATGGAAAAAAATAAAACATTTTGGGTATCGATCCGGTACTAATCATTCTGGGACACCCTGAGTACATGCAATGCTACCATTTTTAGACTGCTTTATTCTGGTAGCTAAGATTTTAAAACAAGGCATTAGATGACGGCGCCATTTTGAAATCAAGATGGCGGCAAAGGCTAAATTAGATACAAGTTAAGCCAGTGCTGTTAATGGAATTCCCTAGTATCACAAACATGGGTATTGCCACAAGTTTTACTCTTCCACGTTGCTCACACGCCACAGATAAGGACATAAATTAATTTAAAAAATGGCGGCCATTTTGAAAATTCAAGATGGCAGCCCAAACAAATCAGTTACAGTAAGACGATGCTTTTAACGGAATCCCTAGTATCACAAACATGGGTATTGCCACCAATTTTACTCTAAGTCTGCTCCTAAGCCGAGATATAGGACAAAAAATACGAAAAATGGCGGCATTTTGAAATCCAAAATGCGACTGAAGGCGTGGTGAAAAAAATGGCACTAAGATTTGAAATCAGCACCCCAAAAATTGACAAAGTTTTTTTTTTTTTTTTTTTTAATTTTTGCACAAAAATCCCACGGGAAAACATAACAAACTGTACTAATAAGGACGATGATTGCGTCTGAATATTTCGTGAGAGCCAATGTATATAAAAGCCTTACAACCATGAAAATATCGCTTTTTAAAAAATATGAAGGGACGCAAAAGGACATTTTTTTCAAATATACCAGTGTCTCTTTAGGGGTTAAGTACACCTGGCACAAAAGTATTGGCATGTTTTTCGATCAGTATTGTTGCCAAAAAGTCAGACCATTTGAAAGTTTTCGAAATATACATGTGTTGTTTAGGTATCTGCTCTTAATTTAACACCTCGCTTTAAAAAGGCGTGCAACAATGGCCTGAGGCTAGAGCGCCAAAAGACGCAAACCACCAAAACCCAAAGTGCAGTTTTCGATTTTTCAATCGTCACTGTGTCGGTACAACGCCAATAATACGTGTTATTATTTTACACAAAGGGTTTTCCGACTGAATGAGTGAGAGAGCATACTTGCAATCAGTGATTGTGGTACCACGGTTCGTGTCCCAGAAACGCAGATGGCATTGAAAAATCCAAAAACTCGCCCAATTTTGGTTTTGGGAGTTTGCGTCTTTAGGGCGTTCTACCTCGCCCATTTCTGCGCGCTTTTTTACAAGCCGAGGTGTTAAATGAAAAGAGCAAGACCTACGCAACCAAAATGTATATTTCCAAAACTTTCAAAATGGTCCTGCTTGGCACAATACTGATCGAAAAACATCCGAGATACTTTGTGTGCCATGTGTAGTCGAAACAACTATAGCGAAACTTCTTTGTGCATGCCATTTTAAAGATTTTTAATGGATACTCTGCGCTGCTACACAATATTACCAAAACCTCTTAAACCCGCTATTTCAACAACCATGCCACACACTATCATTTGGCCTTTGTTTTTTGTTTGCTTCGTATCCACAGTCTTGGTAATGGCTTTGTGGTGTTGTCAGGATTTGTTCAGCTAGTGTGCTTGATCCGGGCCGCGTGTATCCATGAGACGGACGCTCCTAACATGGCCCGCTATTTTGAGGCGGCGGATTGTGAACAGTCCAGGGTTTACACCTACTCTTATTCGACACTGACTGCGGTTTTACATGTACAGTTGTGACTCTCTGTACACGGGACCGACGGCTTAACGTCCCCTCCGACGGACGGGATGCTTCATGATCCATTTGCCCAATTCCAAGTGAACCATGGAGGAGAGCGTATTCTGATTTTAATCAAGACTGGTATTCATATCAAATCCAGAATTGATAGTACCCAATAAATCCCCAGCAAGGCCACGACCACACCGGATTTCGAACCCGAATTTTGGGATGGTTATTTTTCGCCAGAGGCAAGCACCTAACCGCTAGGCCACGCTTTGGCTTTGTGATCTTTTATTAAAATACATAATTTGTGGCACGTGACTTAATGGTGATGATGTAGCGTTTTCGTTTCCTAACCCTGTCTCCCGCCCGTCTCTACAAGGGCACAAACTGACACTAAAGGCCGTGGCTATGAATTGATGTATCCTTCTTTGCTTGTATCGATCACGTGCACTCAGTTACCCGGAGGCTAGATCCGTAGATACACAAACCTCGATTGTTTACAAGGTACGTGCTCTAAGCTTAAGCAGTAACATGGGCAATTTAAATATCTTTCAACATTACTGACAATCCATCTATTTGCCACCACAAATACGAGAGTTTAATTTCAGTATCTACAAACATAATAGCATGATTTATTTCTTTTAATTACATCAAATTATTATTAACCTTCAATATTCAATGCTAATGGTACAACTTTAGCATGGTATTCTGTAATTTCTAAAAATGCACAATGTATTGAAATGAAAATAATAAATCAAATAATGAATGTTGTCCAATTGACATAACGTTGATGGACTCGTCATCTCGAGGTTGAGAATTCAAGTCCCGTCTGCAGCTAATTCGTTGTAACACTTGGGCGAGATCCTTATCTTTCTTTCTCTCTCTTTACCTTAACATGGTTAGGGTAATGCCACAGTCTAACACTCTAAGCGCTGATAGATTACAATGTGTTTAAGCGGAAGCCACCTAGTCAAAGCGAAATGATTCTGATGAGTGATAAACCGATAAATTGTTAAGGACTGTTATAAGGAGAAGAGAAGAGCGGTCAAATATAACGATTTTCCTTCCAGAAAGTAGGAGACTTGGTAGAGAGACTCAGTTCACACACAGCATATTAGGTTGTCCTCGTTGCGCAGTATCACTCCGCGACACACAACACTGCGCGTACTTTCTAATAAATCCGAATCTTAGTTCATCGCAGCCCTTGTTCATCGGAGGTGATAAACAACGTTGGCATGTGTTTCTACGAGGCTGTTTGCGTTCGGCACCCTTTATGACCATTTCTTTTGATTGTTTCTACCATGCAAGTGAAACGAATAGGCATTCTAAAATGTGCATATTATTTCCAAACTAGGGGCATTTTATGCCAGTTTACACGGCGGCCTATGGGAATCATCACCACAAAATGGCCGCTCTATAACTTCCCCGTACCTCAAAATGGCCGAACTGTGACGTCAGCGTAGACAGCCCTATAATTTCAATGATTTAATGCATGAATTTCGCCATAACTAAAAGTAATCGTCCCATCATTGTTGATTCCAGTTATGATCAATTACAGCTTTTAATCTCGCGTTCCTCCAATCAGATTGCGAGCATTCTTGAATTCAAACCATAATATCTTCTCACGATTGACAGCGGACCACTGCGTTGTTTTAGGGGGATATTGCTCTATATCTAACAAGAAAGATAATGCTAGCTCAATTTTGCTGTGAACGTCAGATTTTCCTCTAGGTTAACCTGTACAATAAATGTAGAAACCTCCTAGCCCCACAACATATTGTCATGACCATCTACTATTTGTGTGAATAACAATATCTCCGAAATCGCCAATTGGGAATATCATGTATTGTACTATGTCCGCCGAGAAATCTGGATTTTAAGCATGTTTTTTACGCCAAATCAATCGCTCCCGAGCTCCTTGGTAAAATATAGTAAATATCATTTCAAGAGGCAAATCATGCCAGTGAATTCAGGTCACGCAGTAAATGACACAATGCCTATTTAGAGACGTTTGCCCGCTTCGGCATATTGCCGTGTACATCCGCCCATGTGATATCTTTTTACGAGAACGGTCAGAATCGTTCTTAAAATCACATAGACTCACTTGAAAGCACAAGCTCTCCAGCCACATAAAATAGCGTAATGGTCTTTGGATATAATGAACACAAACGTATAACAACGTTAATTTCTGACAATTTGCATCGATTTTGTAAAGATATTTGCATGGAAAGCTTGCAATTATGGGCCAAACTTTACATCATTGTACATTTTAAACGTCAAAATATCTCAGGTATCAAAAGGCCAATTTAAAAGCATGTGTTGTAATAATTTTCGATCAATGAGCAGAGTGTGCCTTATGCATTATAGAGTGATAAGCCTATAAAATGATTTGACCTTCAAATAGGGTATACGGAAGTGACTGATCCCTTTAACAGTCACATGACGTGGTGCTGTATTTGTTTTAGCTCCAGTTATGCATTGAATTGTTGAAAGAATTAAAGTTATTGCTACTCTCACATCAGTTACAAGTTTATTACTTTATCAGGTAGAAGGACAAAGACAAATAGATTATTTCCTTTTCAGTCTTGTCTACCTATAAAATCGGTGATTTGTAAATGAAATACAACTTAAAAGTTAATGACAAGTCGTTTTATTTTAAAGTAGAAATTCGAGTGTTTAATATTAGCATCCGACAACATATTAAATTTATCGAGTCTAATCTGCTATCTAATTAGACGTCGAACGAATGACGTGATAAAATATTCTTGGAAATACGGTATTGGTAATGTACATTTACATCCCAATTGTTATAGGTAATTTGCATTTTCCATTCTTTCCTGAATAGTTGACAGCGTGTAAGTCTGGAAATTACTTTGTACCGTGAGATATTCCGAGCATTGCAATTTTAGGTAATTTTTCAACATTTCATTACATCTACAAATATGACGAATCGGAAGATCTGAACTTGACGCAAAGAAGAAAAATGAGATTATTATTTGATGATTTTTCTTCACTCTATCGCTAAATCAAGCTAAGCTACTCCTCCTTAACATATGCTGCCTGAAATTTGAAGCATGTACTTTTAAGACCAGGCACAATGTTGAATTGGTTAGCCTCAAATGATTTACATTTATAAATTATGCTAATGTATAAACGACCTCTCCTTGTGTAACAATCATAATTCTTTCCATACTTTGTTTTTCAATGTTTTGTTTTACTTGCGGATCTTTGAAAAAGTTGATCTTTTGTCGAAAAAGTGTAGCAGGGGGCTGTACTGAAAGAGTGTGCGCTTCCGGATAAAATTGTGAATGTTTGCACACAAGTACTTTAGGCATTGATAATCCATAAAATTGATGGAAACACTTGTTAACCCCCCTTAATGGCCCCCTGCTTGGGTTTCAAGATTATACAGGGGTTAGAAATTTAAAATGTTCCGAATGTGTTACAAGGCAAACCATGGCGTTTGTATGGTTACAAGGATTCCAAAAAGGTATAGTTTACATTATCTATGGCTTATATTTCCGGAGGTGAAAAAGTCAATTTTGGTGTGTACATGGGTCAAAAGTTAAAAGTTGCTTTGATTCAGTTAATATGTGGTGCAAATTGTTTCCTTAGCTTAAATGATTGAAATAAGGAATAGTTTGCTTTATCTGTTATGCTTAGTGTTTACGTTATCCAACAAAATAGGTCACAGGTTAATAGAATCCAATAGATGCCAATAGCTGTTGACTTTATTCTCCATTTTGGTTAATAACCAGACACGTAAGATAGTCCAAACTATTCGTATATTTCATTCTATGAGCTAAACCAACAATTTGAACCACATTTTACAAATATTGGATGAACTTCTACTTTTTGACCCCTGTACAAACCAAAATTGACTTTTTTACCATGTTTACAGTTTTTCCCCATAATTCCTAAACTACAAGTCACAGGTAGTATAAAGAATCCTTGTAACCAGACAGACATCATGGTGTGCTTTTCAACACAATCGGAACATTTTAAAACTTCTACCTCTGTGTAACCTTGAAATCCAAGCTGGGGCCATGAAAGAGGTGTGGCAAGTGCTTCCATCAATTTTTTCGATTATCAATGTATAAAGTACTTGTGTACCAAAATTCACAATTTTATCCAGATTTGCACACTCACATAAGATCTGGTCACTACAGTCCCTCACTAGTGGACTTTTTGGGAAAAGTAACCCCCTTTGAAATGGTCCTTTTACGGACCGAAAAGTGGACTTTCTTGTCAAAAATTCTCTTCATTTTTGGACCTTTGTATCGAACAATTTAGCAAAAAGTGGACCTTTTTCCCCTTTTGTGGAATTTGGGGGATGCGACCTGCGTACGGGCCTGCTGACAGTATAAACGGATTGAACAGTTTTGATTTAAGTTTGGTATGTTCTTGTTAAGATAGTCTTATGTTAGCCATATCTGATATGGCTCATATCGCTTGCATTCTTCTCTTGACTATTTGTGTTCGGTTGCCATCAGGCCGTACTTTCATGATCCATATGTGTGTTTTGATACTTGTTGTAGTGCTTAACCTCTAATCTTTATTTTCCTTTATTTGAAAGTAGTTGCTGAACATAACTTTGTTTTGCACATATCCATTTTCAGGACAGCCTTTTCCCCCTCATTTAGTCTAGTGGGTAGTAGGGGTGTTCGTGCACCCCCTGAAATAAACTTCTAATCAATGTCACTATATCAGAAAAAAACGCGTAGAAAACGATTAGCTATGTTAAAAAAATCAAAAAGTGTCCCACGTACTATTTTTATGCAAATTTATGCAAATTAATATCGCCATTACAGAAAAATACAATTTTCGATATATCTCAGCCAATACTGTTGATAAATGAACAAATGAGGTGACTGGACCTATGTTTTGAGGGTCAAAGATCAAGATGGAACCATTTTGAAAATTACCAGAAGTCCCCATGATGACATAATATGCAAATTAGGGTCGCCTTAGCTAAAAATAACAATTTTCGATATATCTGTGTGGGGGGGGGGGTGTGGGGATCTCAACCAGACTGTTGATAAATGACAAATAAATGACGGACCTAATGTTTTTGATGGGTCCAAGATCAAGGTGGAACCATTTTGGAAAATTACCAGAAGTCCCCATGATGACCTAAATTGCAGATATGAAGGGTCGCCATTAGCTAAAAATACAATTTTCGATATATCTCAACCAATACTGTTGATAAATGAACAAATAAGATGACTGGACCTATGTTTTGAGGGTCAAAGATCAAGGTGGAACCATTTTGAAAATTACCAGATCTTTCCATGATGACATAAAATGCAAGTTAGGGTCGCCATTAGCTAGAAATCCGTATTTGGGTATATCTTGGCCAATATTCCACATACCTAGACAGTGACATGTTGTAATCAAGCCAAAAAGAAAACGTCCGGAAAATGTGAAGAAAAGGATTCTTTGGTCTTCGACGCATCCGTCATGTGCTATCCATATTGTAGCATAAAATCAAGGAGGCAAATAGAACGACTATGTTCGTATGCCAGCCGCCAACCAGAAAGCATTTGTTACAGTCTTGTAGAACATTGGATCTCATATCTCAAACAGAATCTTGTTTGTTTTCTTTGTTACCCTTGCTTTTGTGTGTGTGTGTGTGTGCTCTTGTGTGTGTGTGTGTGTGTGTGTGTGATATGAAAACGAAAACTATCGCTCTGAGAACCTGCTGAAACGCCTACAGAAGGACCCAATGAAAGACCATATCTCCTTTACAAAGGTAGATCACAACAAAAAGTATGCAGTTGCATTTTGGGAATAACTGTTTCTGAAGCTACACTCCTGTAAACATTGACATGTGTCAAGGTGTTGCGATATTTTGCAGGCTTTCAATGAATTCATAGATCCTCTTTTCTGGGTGGGGAGTCCCAGTTGCAGAGATGAAGGCTCCTAATCTAGGAACGGGCATCTTGCCTTGCTGCCAATAAACCTGGTAAAAAGCCATACAAAATATTTTTGCATATGGTAGTATATATGTAGATCGTGTCATTCTCAAAAAAATGGTGTGAACGATGAGCCATCAGGAACTTTGGGCCAATGCGCGTGGAGTGAAATGGTGGTGGAATTTCTGGTGTGTTGACTTTCAAGCTAAGCTGACCCTGCAACGTATCTACCCCCGAAAGAATTATTGTCTTATGGCTTTCGACTCCGTTTGCACTTCCTGTATCGTGATCCCTGCAGCACTGTTGACAATGGTGCTGCCATGGACATTAATAGAGGTTTATTCAAGTTATCCATTTTCCAAGTGGAATAAGATGTTGTCTTCTGACATAATTTGATGTCTATGTTGAGGCCTATGATGATTCTTTGACCAGGGCCTTGACCAGGGCTGGTTTTAACATGTTAACTCAAAACAAAATCATGAACTCTCAGAGTGGCCAAACTGGTGCAGAATCATGGTGAGATGCTTGCTTTGGAACAACTGATTTCCGTTGTCCCTCTGGCACTGCACGGTACAGGTCTTGCCCGTAGATGTTTAAACTTTGCGCTTATCTCTAAGTCATCTTTACAAGCTATTACCATGCAGGGGAACCGGATATGGTCAGCAGGTATGAATTTCTCAGACGCCAGTTCTATGTCGTCGACTGTGTTAGAGGCCAAGGAAGGTCTATGGACTCATGGAAAGCCTGCTGAATATTACGAAGGAGAGCGACATCTTGACACTCGATAAAGTTGAACCAGAACCATTTTCTGGGCCCGTGACCCCCTTTGCTCTTCCAAGTGGAGTAGACTTGAGGGTGCTTTGTGGGTAACGCCTTTAATCTCTACTTTGTCACGGAAAATAAATTCTGGTGGGAAGATGGGTCCACCACCGGAAGACAATCTACGAGGGGGGGGGGGGGCGATGCCTCTGTGAAGTCGATACTTCCGGTTGTGTATCATCTCCCAACAGACGACGATATCCAACTCGTTCAAGATCATAGTTTTTTGCTGATCACAGTTAGGTATCTGATCACAGACTGATAGGATGCGATATGGGGACTATATGATTGCCGGAGATGTCACTCCATATGAAGCTGCACCAATCTTTATCCTGCAGTTCCTTTAAATTTACTGAGGGTGTAAACTACTACGATGCTTAATGCTTTTTAAAAGTATTTTACAGAGTTTTAAGTCTAAATGTTGATAATCTTGTCTAACAGTACAGATTTTTAAGTCTAAATGTTGATAATCTTGTTTTGGGATGATTTTAGAAACGTCTTTGGCCAAGTATTTTTTTCTCCTGTAGTTCCTTTAATTATACTGAGGGTTTAAAACTACCATGATACAATACGGATATCACACTTGCATGTTGGCAGATAGTCATTGGAGACTGTAGAGCTCTGTTCTTCACGTTTGCTTTTCGGCATGATAACAACACAGTATCTTAGTCTCGCATTAGTCTTGTATCATTCCATACCTTGAATTTAAGAGAAATGTTACAAGTATTATGTATAGAATCTAAATTTACTTGGCCAGCAACATTTCTTATAATTACCCACATTGCAGGTGAACATGTTAATGACAAATAAACATAATTTATGAGTGCCTTTTCAATTATCCTCGACCCTACAAACATAGGTCTCGTCATCTTGTGTGGGCAGGTATGTGGAATATTGGCCACGATATAACCAAATATGGATTTTTGGCTGATGTCGACCCTAATTTGCATATTATGTCATCATGGGGACATCTGGTAATTTTCAAATGGTTCCATCTTGATCTTTGACCCTCAAGACATAGGTCCAGTCACCTCATTTGTTCATTTATCAGCAGTATTGGCTGAGATATATCGAAAATTGTATTTTTCTGTAATGGCGATACTAATTTGCATAAATTTGCATAAAAAATGATACGTGGGACACTTTTTGACTTTTTTTAACATAGCTAATCGTTTTCTACGCATTTTTTCTGATATGGTGACATTGATTAGAAGTTTATTTCAGGGGGGTGCGCGAACACCCCTTCTACCCACTAGACTAATTATCAAGCTCCAACACATCTCATCAGATATTAGTCCCCGCTTGATACGGTGACAATATCGTATTGATTAATTTTAAATCGTTTGATACTGATTCCTTTGTTCTTCCAATCTAATCGTACGAAGATGTTCTCAAAGGCAACTACGAATAGTTTCGATTACATGGTGTTACTATGGCGAACTTCCCTTCTCTCTCCTTGTGATTGTGAAGTTATACTGTACTATGCAGGTACTTATAAAGCGCTCTTACAAAGACAAACCAAGTATCACAGCGCAGTTATACCATTTCTGTGGCATCGTTTCTTTAATGATCTTTCTGATATTATGTAGTTACTATAGTTTCTTTGTTAGCCTGTTTGTGATGTGTCCTCCAAGTTACACTTTGAAGCGTAACATAGAGTGAAATATACATTTGTTTTAATATTGATAGGCAAACATTTTGGAATTATAAGAAATGCGTTTTTACCCCTGTATAAACCTTGCTTTAATTTTCAGTGAAATTGTTTTTGTTGCATTATCCTCCTGGACATAACCTTAATTGTTGGTGTATGAACTAAGCCCACCTCTAATCAATAGTACGGACATAAATCCCTTTGCAGGTAATACGGTACTGCTAACATCGCACAGCGTAACTGCGGATTCCTCTACTTGATCTGAATTTACATGTAAAGACTGAAATTAAGCATTCAATGTAGGTTCTACATGGCCGATTTGGACTTGGGAAATAACGTCATATTTGCCAAGGCATTTATGCAAATAGACATTCATCACATTCTGTGCATGGAACATTTGGTAACCTTGAAAAAAAACAACTATTCATTGGTTTGGACAATTGCAGATGAAGTTAATATGCCTCCCATGGAAAACACAACTAGAATATAGTATATTAACCATCCTTCTTTTATTAGGAATATGAATAATCTGGAAAGCGATCTGGTCAGCTCTTAATGATCAATGCATGGTTTTACGCATGAATGTCAAATTCCAGGTGTGCAGTTGTGCCTTTCACATGTTGTATGGCATTGATCTGGAATCGGTTGGACCATTTAAGGTCACTGGTGACCCTGTTGAATTTAACAGCCTGCACGGAATAAATGCATGTGATGCTGTATTTTATTCCGTAAAGACTGCTGAATTCACCAGGGTCACCAGGACGTAGAACCCAAAAACCGAGCGCTCAGGTTACATTTTCATTCAGACACCAACGGAGCAGGAATTGCTCCACCAGACATCCTTGTAGCGAGCATGTAAGAACGTAGCTGTCAAACTAAGACCCCTATGTCTGGATAGAAACCTGCTGAAAAGTTCATCTCCTTCCAGCAGTCTCTAAGGAGTGTAAGAGAGTCGCCCTGTGGAAAGAAAGACTTGCTATACTAACCCAATGATTGGTATTGAAACCGGTGTAGTATTACACTGTGATTGCGTGATTGGAATAATGCACACCTGAAATGTATTTACCAATTTGATGGTGTCAAAATTTAAAAATGCATTTCATTTTGGATATAGTTCGATATCATCAAAAGGATAAGGCCAAAATTTCAGTTGCAGTAATTTCTGTTGTTGTAAAATTGTAAATTTCTTTTAGATTCTATCGAATCTGCACTTACGTTTAGGTACACACGCTATGATAAGGGCAACAGTTCAGACGATTTCAAAATGTCATATCTTTGGCAAATCGGCAGACGAAACTGTCAATTATGAAATGTTGACTTCACGAGACGCATGCAAAAGAATGTTTTTAACTGTCTGACCCATTGTGTGTGTGTTTTCACATTGTGCAGCTTAAAACTATTTGGAAAGGAGACACTGTATGTTTTACAAGTTTTGGCACCATTTTGAATTTGTTGCAGAAGAATCAATTAATGGTAATACATAATCGCTCAAATGGACTCTGTGACCCCTAAATCTCAGGTATAGACACCAAAATCATAACTCTAAGTATATACACTGAAGGCGGAGATATGATCGAAAATATTGTTGAATGGCGGCCATATTGAAAAAAAAGGTCGCCGTTATTTTCCAGCTGCATATTTTCAGGGTTGTTCACCTAGAAGTTGTTAAGGGAGGTCCCCAAACACGTTGATACCATACAACCTTTTACAGCATCCAATGTGAGGTAAATCCACGTGGCCTCCTGGGTATATGGATCAATAAAATAACATATTTGCAAACAGAATATTAAAAGACCTCGGCCTGTATTCCAGAAATTTGTTTAACTACGCGATTTTAGCTTAATATCGTCGTAATTTAAAACTGCGTTTACACAAAACGCGATTAAATATTTTTAACACTTGTTTACTTAAACTATGCTTAAACAGAAGCTTTAAACACGAGTAACATCGTCATTATTTAAAGGTCCATGGCCCGATCGCTAATAGCCTCGTCCCCAGAAGCCCCAGATTTTACCGGAGGTGATCAACATTGGTATCATAATGCTATTTTTCTCATTTACCCTGTGAAATCTTAGAGCCAAAGGTTGTTTGGTTTGGAAGTTATGAGCGAAAATGTGCCCTATTTTGGTCGACCATACACAGTACTCTATGGGGTTTAGAAAATCACGTTTTTAGCTCTCGTATCAAAACGGATTGAAATATCGGCGCGAAACTTTACAAGATAAAAACTTCATATCCTTAAATCGGGCCATCCCCCTTTAAAAAAAACGCTAACACGAGTGTACTATAATGGTTGAGAGTCTAAGCTTTCTATGGCGATTAGGATACTACACCAACTGAACGTAAACGATATGCGCCATTGCTGCTGTCAAATTGGACGATGGAGTGAATCGTGCACTTGACGAAAACATGCTAAAACACTTGTTAAACTATATAGCCCCGAACGCAGTTTAAATTCAGATGCATTTTAGCACAGAGTTAAATTTGCGTTCAACTTTCTGGAATACGTTTATCTCACAGATAAACGTTCGCTTAGCTTAAAATCGCGCTAAACATCTTTTTGGAATACGAACCCCAATATTTAGGAGCTGAATATGTTGGCAACCCAAAATCATTAACTGTAGGAAATCAAATATACTAGAGAAGGACAGTGAACGTAACACCAGAGAACACATGAGAATTAGAAGGAAAGGCCAATAACTAGAGAGCAACATTCATGCATATAAACGAAAGGGTCAACGTACACAAACACTCTAGGCATATTAAACATCATCAAAAAGGCTGTGTTTTCTTACTGAAATTTATATCACGAACTTTACCAACCACTTTGTTTGCTAAAAGTTTGAAAAGCCGTTTTAATGGTACAATTACTTTTTTAAATTTCAGTGCTATATATTTTCGCCCTTCTGAAATGTTCTTGCTAGTTAGACCAACATCCTTTAATAGCAGATGATCGTTCAGTGATCGAACTCGTCTCCAGAGGGGATTTAATAACATCATTGAGATCGAGAGTGATATTTGGTGTGCTTAGGCTATACTTCCCTTTTCATGGACATACTAGCCCGTTGCATGAGAGCACGGAAATTGCACCTTCATTGTCGTCATTTTACAGATGAAATTCGCTATTGTTTTGAGCGCTATATGGAAATTGAAATAATATAATTTTCAAACAACACAATGTAAGCTATATTATTTATGAGACGTATTAATTGTATTTCATATTGAGTGAATGCGGGAAGGTCGTGTCTGTTTTCGGAATTTTGCAAGAATGCTTATAAGCTGCCATTTAGTATTTGTGTAAAATTGGGTTTTTAATCATGAAAATAACAAAAATTGTATTACAATTTCACACAAGTTCAAAGATTCATTGCAAGATGTAATAAAATATGATTTCAATACGAAAATTAGAGGCGTTCTACATTTCAATATCTTTCATATTGCACTAAACCAAACAATCAAATACCTTTGAAGAGTGTAGAATAAGACGTACTTAAAGGAATTTATTGGCCTAAACCTATCGGCACATATATAATGAAATATCCCTAAATAAGACGTACCAGCGTGATTATTTCGCTGGCTTCTGTTTCGGTATTGCGTGCGGCGTTGTAAATATAGCACAGGGAATAAAGATGGCAGCTTCCATGATTGTTGTACAGTCGTGACATTTGTCGGAATAGTCTGGATTTTTTTTCCCAAGGAATACTCCAATGACCATGAAACCATCTGGTACGTCTTATTTAGGGATATTTCATTATATATGTGCCGATAGATTTATGCCAATAAATTCCTTTAAGTCCACAGCTTTAGTTCTAAGGAAATGTACTCACCATTTATCCACAAATCAGTAAAGGAAAATATTAAGGCTTTTCTTAATTTGAAAAGTTGTGACAATTACAATGTTGTATGTTGTTTTAATTTATGGGTTGAAAAAAAATTAAATAAAATGAATTGAAAACGGAAAGGTTTATAATTTATTTGATAAAATGCATTCGCTGGTAGTGGTTAAATACGAGTATAGATATGCCACTTGTTATTTAAATAATTGAATCCTTTTGACACTTAAGATGCAAAAAATATCACATTCGACCTTCCTGAACTCAATACTGCTTACCCTTTCTGTTTAAGTTTGGATATATACAACCTCCAGATCTTTTTCCGTCAAAATCGTTCCTCTCTCGATCTAAGACTTTGACGTTGTTCTAATCAATCTGACTGCCTTTGCCCTTAACAACATAATCTTCTTCACCTAAAATGTAACTGCCAGCAGTTGATATATGTATTGCTAATTTCTGGAAGCGTCACAGTAGAATTAAGTTCTGATTGTTTAATTGTTCAGCAAAGATTATTCTATCTTGGCTGTTGGTTAAAGATGTAGCTATATATTAAATATACACCTCTATAACAAGGCTACCGTAAAGATAATGATTCTTGGTTGGACTACTTCCTTGCATGGCACTTGAAAAAGAAAAATGTGTGAAAATGTCGAGCGTTGAACCAAATAAAGATGAAAATACACTGTCTCGAACCCGGTCCTCTCGCGTTCTGTGCGTGAGATTTACCACTAGACCACAGAAGACTGTGTTTATGTGGATACTAGTGAAACGAGTGCTAAACGAGTTTCAAGCGGCCATAATTGTATTATATATTTAAAAGGGATGGGCATATATGCATGATTCTGACAGAATCTTTGACGAAGCGAAACTCAATGCAATGCACGCGAGGATCAAGTAAATGATACAACCCGAGAAAATGATTAGACAAATATTATATAGAGACTCGGAGAAACTGGCGAGCATTGTGGAGCTTCTGAACAAGGCTAAAATCAAATTACGCTATCTTTTGTATCTTGCATACAGAATCAGCACCAAAGCGCAAGGTCGAAACTTGTTTCAAATTAAATTAATTTTCTTGTTTCTAGGTGGAAATCACAAAAAAAGAAATAGATATATGTTTATTGTTATCACGCAATGGCCAAGATTCTTTAATCGGAAATGATTTTTCATACTTGTCGGATGTTTCAATGATAAAGGAAAGATAAAATGAATCAGGCGTAATGGCTCTTGCTTAATGTACGATGATTTATTTCAAGTCAATGTCCTTAGACTTCTTAAGGCATGTGATGCAAAATGTTCTTTCAATAAGAAAATGACTCGCGTAACTGAGTATATACTAAAGTGCTCCGTCGATCTTAAACTTTATACTTTTCGGGTTAAAGGCGCATTTCATGATTTTGCTAACATCTTCATTTACAAACTTTCTGTTGCTTCATTGGATGCGTTTTGAATGCTTGTATCAAATTACTCCAAAGACCACTGTGATATTGTTTATGCCGTTTTCGGACATAAAAATCAATATATAAGATTAGGCAGCCACGCATACAAATACTTAGGCCAACAGTTCGGACTATATACAAATCTAAACAATTTGCTTGGTAATCGAGGGACGAGGCTATGGATCATGAAATTCCCAATTAATGACAAAAGTAACATTCTGACATTGCGTCATATTTGTTATTAAACGTAAGTATTTATTTACAATACAATTATTTTAAAAGACAAAGAATTATTATAATATTAATAAGCTTACTCTAGGTTAACTAATGTTGTACTGTATATAGCACAAAACTGAAAGTCATGGCAGTAAATTCACAACCTTGATCATAATTAGTTGGGACATTTGCCCTCTATTATGCCATTGGATGAAAAGGTAACATTTTTTAAAAGGAAAACATATGTTTGTGTTTTGTTCGTATGATTCCCTATACACTACTGTTGAAGTAGTCTCCCCTCTCGTCTCACCAATCAATTTTGGGATACATATGTAGGGCATTTGGAAGAGCGTGCTTCATTGTACAACACGATCCAGGGAACAGGTAGTTCATTTAACAAAGGAACATGTCCCAACAATTATGACCGAGTTTGCAGATAAGTTCTACAACAGAAAATCTTCCTTGACTAGTAGTATCAATGACAAAAGAAGATTTGTATATAAACGCACAACACTGAAAGCATACCATGTGTGTGGATTTTTGAAGTTGCAGTTAAAAGTGCAACTTTTTCCTGAATTTTTCCTGCATAATTTATAATATGCTTCAAATGTAATATCAAAAGATGTGTAATAACTTGTGCTTTCTTTCCTTCTTTCTTTACATGATCGAGAACCATTTTATATTTTTTACACAACTCATTTTTGTTGTTAAGTTGTAAATATACATTTTGATCGGAAACTGTTGCAATCGTTATACTCATTTCAGTCGTTATATACCTCGAAGGCTTAACAGTTGCAATCTGGGAATTTGTTAATGTTGTATATGCACTATATACTTCTGTCAAGATAATTTGATTTGTGAAGATACATAAATTTTTAAACTTAATGAAATTCCCAAATTAACAATTCATTTCACTTATTTCCTACATAAATATTACAGACAAACATACACGCATATTTTTTCTGTTCTGTGTTTAATATAAATGAAGTCGTGACGTATTTTCAAATGGTACGTGTTCTAAAGATTCTCAGAAGCGGCAACGCATCAATTAGAAAATATTTTAAGTAACAGATAGAGAATTACAGTAAAATACATAAATATTAATAGAAAAACTGAAAAAAAAATGATTTTATGTTATAAAATAGACTTCATATTTCAAAAAGGTTTTCGAAGCATAGTACGAGAATAAAGTTTCTCCAAAAATATTTTTGAATACATCGGTCATTGACCCAATTACGTACGTGGGAACATTTAGGTACATACTCATATTTGCCGCACAATGTCCGAAAAAGTCAGGAAATCATTTTTCAGATAAGTCAGAAGAAACTGCAGTAAAAGGGAGATGAAATAAATCCTAGACTCGGATCTTTGACTTGATTCATGGCAATTATATATAATCACGTACTTAACTCTCTAAGGCCTGAAGGCCACGAGAGTTACTCAGAGTTTTATTATTTTGTAAATTTCAAGATTATTAATCTTCTTACCATAATTGGATCAGCATGAAAAACGCATCAAAGAAGCCCAAACACACCTAGTCTTTGACCAGTGCGCCGATTGTCGACCAAAGATAACTCATAAACAGTCTTTCGCAACCACTTACAGACGCACGCAGAGATTTCAAAATGTGGATATCCTAAAATATTTAAAGCCTTGAACATATACTGTCGTATGCTTATCTTCAAACATAAGGAATTTAAAGCCACCTTTTGTGTTCACATTTGAAGTATTTCTTTAGTCAATTACCAAAGATGTATTGAAAGTCTAATTTATACCGATATCTAGATATTTTTATAAATTGAAAAGTGCAAATTTAGCCTGCAATTATTTGGTCAAAAAAAACCTGTGCGGGTTTAAAATGTCCACAATTTGGAACATTGATAGACTGTAACCCCTACAACGCCCCGAGGACTAAACCTTGTTCTACCAAGAAATACGAGAAGGATATCATACAAAATCTATTAACACACAAAAACAAACAAACAAGCAAACTAACGTGAACTCAAACAAAAGCAAATAAACAAAAGCAAACAAACAATTATGCGAACACAATTATTTTAATATGACGTTTATTGCCAATAAAACTAAATTACTACCAAAAACTAACGTATGTGATCGAGATTATTTTCTCTTTGATCAAAATGTATCGGAATACGAAAGCATTTATTAATTTGATATTTCTTTTTTTCCAATCTCAACATTCCGTTTGATGCACAGAATCTACAAGTCAAGAAACCATTTTCAACAAGTATGTTGAGCGTATAATGTGTCCTAATATTCCGGCACTGAACTGTTCAGAATATCACCTACTGACGACGGGAAGAAAAGAAGCCTCACAATTCCATCTTAGCCATATTCAACGCGCACGGATAGACATGAACATAGCAGGTATTAAAGGTTTGTATATATAGTAGTCAGGTAGAACCTTCATGTGACACATTATTTTGCTGAAATGATAGATTAGGGTGGTGTAGAATAAGAATCTTCCGGGTGCCACCTGGGCATCCTTGAGCATTTTGAGAAATACCAAGATGCGTCGCCATACAGATAAATTATCTATTCAACCCTATATTATCAACCATGGAGTTATTAGATATACTATGGTATCCAACAACAAAGTTTATGGCATTTTGTAACATTAAGTCATATTCAAATTCAAAATGGAAGCCAAATGCAATAATTTTAAAATATGCCATAAACAGCAAATAACCTGCACTAAAATAACGAGAAGTACTTAGGTTATGTTGCTAGACACATTAAATGTATTTCCGATACTTTTAAAATTGTAACATGACGTCAATCAATATGGCAGCTAAAACGGGAACATCTTCAAAAATACTTGGCACAAATTTATAAGTATCAGCCTCAAATCGAAATCAATGTGGCAATGACATTAGAAATGTAACCTTTGATCCTAACCAATGTACAACATACTTTTAAAATTTTGTTTTAAAAATGCGCCAAATCGAAATAAAACTAATATGGTGCAAAAGTTGTCAAAATTACAGGAATTACATTTTTTCACATAATTGCACCATTTATAATTTGACCCATTTTTATTTATCCGGATTACCTGGTATCACTTGGTTAGAATCATGGGTACATTTCTAATTGTTCATTTACACAATAATTTATACTTACGGTAATATTTACAATTTGTGTCAGTGTTTTTTGAAGATATTCACGTTTTGGCTGCCATATTGATTTACGTCAGTTACAACTTTAAAAGTATCAGAAATAGACATTTATTTGTGTCTCAACACCATAATCTAAGTACTTCATGTTTATTTTTTATCGCAGATATTGCTGTTTATGATGCATATTTAAAAATTATTAGATTTGGCTTCCATTTTGAATTTGGAGTAATAGACTCAATGTTACAAATGCCAATTCATTTGTTCATTGGGTCCTATAGTAATATCTATGTAACTCCATCGTTTGTAATATAGGGTTGAATAGCTAATTATCATTTAGGCGACGCATCTTGGATTTCTCAAAATGCTCAAGGATGCCCAGATGGCACTCCGGGCAGATTCTTATTCTACACACCCTTATCTATCATTTTCAGCAAATAATTGTGTCACATGAAGGTTCTACTTACTACTATATATACAAACCTTTAATACCATGCTATTGTTCATGTCTATCCGTACGCGTTGTAATTCTGGCTAAGATGGAATTGTGAGGCTTCTTTTCTTCCCGTCGTCAGTAGGTGATATTCTGAACAGTTCAGTGCCGGAATATTAGGACACATTATACGCTCAACATACTTGTTTAAAATGGTTTCTTGACTTGTAGATTCTGTGCATCAAACGGAATGTTGAGATTGGTGGCACCCGGCAGATTCTTATTCTACACACCCTTATCTATCATCTTCAGCAGAAAAATTGTGTCCATACTCAATTTTGCGGTCAGGCCATAAGTTGGACCATGGCTACCTGACTATAGGTTAAAAAAATCAACGTTGCTTCATCTGAGACAAAATATTGACTAAAATATTCTTCTAAATAAAAGTATTAAGAAAATATATAGTTTTCCCTATTAGGTTTAGTGCAAGGCCATGATTGGGTAAGTTTTGAATGAAGCGCATTCTAAATTACTCATACGGCAATGTAGTAACATAAAATGGTCATTTATTCTATCAAGATCATTTAATAATTACCGCCCTTACTGGGCAGCCGGGGGTAGTGAATTTTCATAAACCTTGCAACCTGTTGTCTCACTATGCCTTATGCAGGCAAACATTGAAATGTGTGTTGTAGATAGGATTCTTTTGTTATTTCTTGAGAGATGGTAAAAACATTGGATATTTTTCAACAGAATTGTTCATGCAATAACTTGACTGATATTTACCTTTAAAGGGATAAGCAGCCATTTGCTGATCTGAAACATCGAAAAAATCAGCAAAATTCGTATTGTGGTATTTTTGTAACTTGCATGGATGTGCTAACATGACCAGAAAGTGGTTGGCTTGAAATCCCTATACTAAAGACAAGGCAGCACTTTTTATCTGATTCTGTAATTTCTAAACGTGCGTATCAAAATTTCGACTTGCGATCAAAAAGACTTTCTGTGTGAATATCTCAGATTTATAAGCGTAATATTGTGCACCATGTCCTGTACAGTTTGACCCCAAACACAAATATTATTGATCTTTGTTGATAATGTAATGGTGTAAGGCCTAAACCACAATCAGCTGTTTGGTGTAGATTTTCAGACGTCATCGCTGAATGTCTATTTCCGGGAGACGGTATGAAAATGTCCTCAAATACTTCATTTTTTTACTATTTGGTGTTTTTGTCCCTACATTAAATTAGTTATATGGAATTGTACATACTTCGATTTATGAGCTAAAAAAGTGCATTTCCATATTTTTTATTCTATCGCACGATCGCTGCTAATCCATTTAATTCCCAAATTAGTGCAAGGGCGATTTTTAGAGGACTTCTATTATGCTCTTTAACGTATAGCGAGGCAGCATAGCTAACCTATCGTGCATTTTGTGATAAAAGCATGAAATTTGGCACAGATGTAGAGAAAAGTGGTACGAACAGATCAAGATCATGAGCCATCGCAATTTGCATCCCCGTCGGCCATTTCCAAGATGGCCGCCAAAATGACCATTTTAGGCATATTTTGCTAATATTTCAACACCTGCCTTTTACTTATGTCTATACTAAGCATAAATATATGATAAATGCATGTTACAACGTTTGTCCAATCACAGGTCATTGCAAGATGTGTCCCTGTCGGCCATTTTCAAAGATGGCCGCCAAAATGACCATTTTTTGGCATATTTTGCTAATATTTCAACACCTGCATTTTACTTATGTCTATGCTCGGCATAAAAATATGCTAAATGCATGTTATAAACGTTTGTCCAATCACAGGCCATTGCAAGATGTGTCCCTGTCGGCCATTTTCAAAGATGGCTGCCTAAATGACCACTTTAGAAGTATTTTACTAATATATCAACACCAACCTTTTACTACTCTCTATACTAGACATAAAATCCTGCTAGATATCTGCTACATTGATCATCTAATAATTTAATTAAATAAGGTAATTCTTAGTGACATAAAGGTGTGTTACTTAATTCTGAATAAGACTTTGCCATATTTGCAACCGCAATTTCAAAATTTGATGAAAATCATAAACATCATACATTGTAGTCGCACAAAGCTCATTAAAGTGATGAATCTCAAACTAAATTACCCCAAAACAAGAAATATCCTTATGGCTATCAACTGATATCGCATTGGTAATGTTACAGAATCACTGAATTGTTTCTAAACAACAAATTAAGGAAAATCTCAATGTCCTGTATGGATACCAAAGCATCTTGACCATTTGCCGGAATGTAGTTGACGTTCATCAACATTATCACCTACAATATTGTGTAAAATATCACTTTATACAAGTCAGGAAAATTGTGTATATACCATCGGGAATCTATAGACCCAAGTAATGAATAAAACAGAGTCTACTTTATTCACCTCTCAATTTCTTTTTTATTTATTAAGTGCATGGAACATTAGGAGTTGGCATGCTTTATTGTGTCCAAGGTCGCATGCTATTGTATGAGCTGCCAAGTATCGGAAAATCTTCCCAGTTCCGAATGGTAGTCACAGTTCAGTTCTTGATCTATACTAGCTAAGAAAACAACATCAGTGTGTACAATCTGGACGAGTATCGGCCACTTCGTGAGAGCATGGGGAGAAGAAGACAGTATCCTGGAATAGGTGTTTGCTCAGAACACATTCACCATCAGTGATAACAAGTAATCTGTTGTTTGTCTTGTTAATCAAACGAGCGAAACGACATTAGAAGAGTATGTGACAGGAACCTGTAGTCTAGAGCTCTGTCTTATTGCTCTCTACACCTAGGAAGTCTTACCAATTCCTTGGTCTGTGTTCACCTTTCCCACGTTTTGCTCTAGCTGTTCCTTTCAGTGAATTGTATATGTCCCTTGCGTCCCAAGAGCAAAATGACTATCAACCTGACGATCACCGGAAAAAAGGGAGGAAGCGATATTTGTGTTGTTTGATCTAGAGCACTTTCTCCGTAAACACAAGGCAGGGATCTGCATCGTGATTTTTTGAAAAATTGGCAAAAAATGGCATTTAGGGTTTAATATTTAAGGGATCATATATATATACCTATCCCATACCAGATCCACACATGAGGCCTTACGAAATGTACGGAATAAATGTCTTAGCAGCCACAGACTTTAGCATCTAGACGATGGCTGATCCATCAAGAATTAGAGTAGTTGTTCCAGGAGTCTCAGATTGTGCCTCGTGGAATTCTTCAAGGTTTCCATGTCGATTCTGACAACCAATGTAGAGTCGCGAGAATAGTGCCATGTCGGATTTAAGTGAAGTCATCTGCTGCTTCTCTTTGCTAGTAGTATAGCTATATGTTGTTAGTATACCTTTAAAGAGTTTCGGGTTATTCGATGGATCACACAAGTGTAACTTGTCAAAAAGACGCAGTTTTTGTGTGTTTAGATTTTTTAGCCAATCAGCACCTCTGAAAAGAGACACACCCCTGCTGCATGCATTGTAGTTAATGATATTTTACTTCACGGAAGTACCTATGTTGAAACTATATATTAAAGTTGCTGACTTGAGTTGTGTAACTTTCTATTATTTTCTTAAAGTTGAATTGCAACTATACAAAAGTACTACTCTCATATGCCGACCTTTGCTCAATTTTGCAGACTGTTGCTAAGAAAATTGACTTCCTGTTTCTTGGCAATGTTCCATTTTATCAAGCAGTGTGTGTAGATTACTCTACCTTGCCGATGTGTGTTTTATATTTGCCCAACCATTGTGTCTGCTCAGATAGCGTGGCTAGATATTGATTTTGTGATACCCGCTTTGCCAAGGTCAGTTAGTTTATTGACCTATGCTATTATCATGTGTTTTTCTTGCTTTTAAACAAAGAACAATATAATTATATGTTCTGGCCTTCTCAGTTTGCCTTTTAAAAATACAACTAGTTAGACAGAAATATTTTCACCCATTTTCAGATTTTATATCCGATATTATGTATGAGAAAATCGTGTTACTTGTGTTAAATGTACGAGCCTCTAGCCATTATTTATTGAACGATACAACATAAGTTACACTGTGTCACATCACTAATCGGCTTTGACCTTTCTGACATTTGTTTCAAATTTGTTTCCAATTGTTCGTATGGGAATGTTACAACAGGAAACATCCCTTAATGTTAATCAGCTCAAAAGTCTCGAACAGAGGCCAGAGTGCTCATCCCCATATAGCCTTGACAAGGTCTCGCATTGCTTGCACCCAGCCATTACCCTTTAAAAGCTTCCATCTCAATATGGAGACTTCCAAACATGATGACAAATTTGTCTTTTCTATATTTTCTGGCCATTTCCACTGGATTTGCTATTTTGCTTTGCTAATGCATAGTGGCTGATCGAAGGCGATTACTGGTGTTTGTCCTTGATTCAAATGTTACGCTGCATTCAAGATCACATCCATGGAGTGCTTGATCATTACCACTGTGCGAGCGCTTTCACGCATTTTTCTTTGGATTATGATACAAAACAAGTTCTTTGAGTCACAATCAGTCTTGCCGTGGTGCAACTATATGATAATCACATGATAATTTCAATACTAGTTGTGTATATGTGTCACCTTTGAATGTAATGCATCCTATCCGAAAAGCAGATAGGGCCTATTGACCAAGACACTTCTCCGAGGCAAGACATATGAATTAAGAACACTGTTAAAACATTTTTCGTAAATTTACGGAAATTTCTGGCAGCAGTATTTCCAGACATTTTAGGGTAAATTTACAGAAATTTCTGTCAATTAACGGAACTTTGACAGTAATTTTACAGAAATTTGTCTCATATTATGGAAAAAATGTGTATTTTAACAGAATTTTTCTGTAATTTAAAATTACGGAACCAAAAAAAAAGTCTGGAAATATTGCTGCCAGAAATTTTTGAAATATTTCCGTAAATTAACATTTTTTATGTTTTTTGTTTTTTATTTTTATTGTTTTTCTAAAACAGATTTTCCGTAAATTTAAGGAAAATCTGTTTTCTTAATTTACGGAAATGTTTAACAGTGAACTGTGGATGGTCTGCAGTTCCAAATTCATGTTAAAGTGAAACATGCTATAATCAATAAAAACAGGGTTAATGAGTTATCCATTTTCATTCGCCAATGACTTGTGGATTCTGGCCCAGAAGAAAGAAGAATTCGTTTGATAATTTCGGCAAATGATGTTCATATAGGCTTTATTTACGAAAGAATAGGCCATGCGATTTAAACTCACCGACTTTGCATCATACATTACATTTGGTCAAAAACTACTTCAATATCCCTATTTGTGTCAACTAATCAAAGTAATCATCGTATGATAGCAAAGTATACATTAAAAGCTGATGCCTAAGGAAAGCTCACTAACACATAATAACATTTTAATGTACAGGGTGACCGTGAAGATTAAGGTGAAACAAAATTTCATATTAAATTAAATTAAAAAAAAAAAAAAAAAAAAAAAAGACACTATCATTGATCGACCCGAAAGAGTGAAAAAAATATTCTAATTTGCAGCATTGCTTTTATGGTCAAGAATATTCTGTCGGACTCTCATAATGGTTATTTTCCCAACTGAAAAATGACAGAAAGGAAGAAATAGCAGTATTCCAAGATATGACACTCCATTCAATTACGTGTGTAGTAATGTCCGTACGGAGAGTAATGACAAAAATAATTATCCGATTTTTGCCTTATTCTGTTTTGCTTTTGGTCTTATCATTTGGCAGGATAGTTAAGATACCAATCTTATACATAAATGCAACATCTGATTGTAACTGCAGTTACATGGGAAAGTTTTTAGAGGTCTCACTGTTTACCAAATCCTCTTTCTGGGGGCATGATATAATGTTATTATTTTTATTCAGTAAGTTGTCTTAATATTTACTTTTTGAATAACCAAAAATTAAAATCCGACCCCTTTTTGACAACGTTGTGAACTGTTTTGTAAACGGAGATCAAACTTCCCATATATTTGTACATGCTACTGCTGGGCCGGCTCCACCCATCTCTTTGGCTGAGTGGATTTGTCATAATTATGTGGTAAATAAAATAAAGCCCTAAACCAAACTTCACACAGTATAATTGTCAACTTTCAGGTTTTGAAATGAGATCAAAATCACTTTCAATATAATTTTGTACTTTAATAACTATATGACAAGAAAACCAAAGTTTTGTCGTGAAAATTGTGACCACCTCCATTCGTTTTAGTGTTGTTGAGTTCCAAAACGCAAGCGCCATCACTATGGTTTCCAATTTAAAAAATGGCTGTCATACAGGCTAAAACATGCAGTATGTTTTTATTGTTTATTGATAATATCTGTGACGGTTACTTTGCAATACGCAAAAATATTGATTGAAAGTAGTTTTTACATGATCATGTAGGGTAATCTTAGTTAAATACCCATAAAATGCTTTTGGCGGCCATTTTGAAAGATGAATGTTTGATTTAAAACTTATCCTTTATCTCCACAACCTTGTTGTCACTTTAAACATTGTCCTCTTATAGTTCGACCCATTAAAATAACATCTAGCCATCATGTCACCAAGCCAATTTTAATTAAAGCGTCATGCCTGTAATAACATGAAAGCGGACTTTTGGCGGCCATTTTGAAAAATGGCTGCCAAACCTTGTTAGGGGTAAAATTTTTTTTATTTTTTTTATTTTTTTTATTTTTTTTATTTTCTGCTCATATACAAAATCCCTTGCTTTTATCACTTAATGCACGATTGCTGAAGTATATTTTAGTTATACCGCCTCGCTAGTTATTGTTTGTTGGAGCTTTCCTGATTTTGTTTCAGTTTCTATTGCTCCTTGTCTATGATGCTGATCTAGATTAACTCCAACAATTAGGACAATCGTTATAAATGTACCGCTTAATACATGAAAAAATGGATACCAGTAAAACCACATAGATCCAAAACAATACTCACTGACTATTATAATCACAGAAAGACAACGATTTTAGTTACTGTTAGCATTCGTTCTTTATTTTTTGATGTTTGTTATTTGTATGAAATCGAGTAATCTTTAAAAGATACGATAGGATTCAAGACATTCTGTTTTATAAGGTTAGACGTAACACGTCGACACTGTGCATTTTGAGTTGTGTATATGTCTGGCTCTTCGATGTCTACATCTACGATGCCCGCTAGATATAACTCATGCAAATGATCGTGTAAAAATCTCCGCGATGTTTGTAGAATTCTTGGAACAGATAAAATTCTGCAGCAAAAATTCGTCAGATACATCTCACACATTTAAAACTCATTTTCCACAGAAATTTCATGTTTATTGAATTTTACAAGTATGATTTTCATGGAGAGCTGAACCTGTGCTATTTTTGTTTTCCTCTCATATTCGTCCTTTCCTCGGTGTTTCTATTTTCTTCTGAAAGCTTATATTACCCTCCTTTAATACTAAAACACTTAATGCTGAATGACATATTATGTTGTTGAAACGAACTTAACTCTCGATTTTTCCGATGAACACTGAAAGAATCCATGGCTGAATCTGAGGTTAGAGTATTGTGAATGAAACCTAAATCCTGTGTGTTTGAAAAGGCCAAAGAAAATCTTATCTGGTTATCGTAGCTGTGGGGGATAGTGGGGTACGTTGATCTACATGTTTACATTCAGTTCCATTTTCTTATTTTTGAAAAATGTAGGCGTCACGCCAGTGGTGCATTATTATTTCGTACATGTTCTGCTTCAAAGTGTCATTAAAATTTGGTCGAATGGCTTTTGTTATATCACAATTTAAACCATCCGGCGAGATTTTATCCTCCAAGCAGTAAAATTGAAGGCAGCGGGCTTTAAATGTACGCGTTCGTTATTGCAAGCAATTTTCTGTTTTTGCCTCTGATGACTAAATATCCCAGGAAAAAAGCTTTTCAATTTAATTTCAATTGATTCCGATCTTGAGTTTTTTTTGTGCTATGAGCTTAAGATTTATAGTACCATCATCGGGCTAGTGTACTGTAATAATATTTGTCTATAATAAAAATTGAAATGGCTAATATGCTGGCCAAGACGATCGAAAATCTGCAATTACTATTAGATACACATACACGTCTAATACTAGGACTAGCTTCTAATTACAACAAAATCGCTTCTTTTATGACAAATAACTCACTTTTTGAGGCATTACCAATCGCGGTATAGTTTACTAACAAAAGCCATCACCACTTTGCAAAATCGTCAAAATTTTGAAAATTGGGGGCGCTCTTCAAAAATAGACTGTTATTGCTTAAAGAAGCTACATTCTGGTAAGTCGGGGTGACGAAAGCTTTGTGATCCCAGCCTCGTCCCCCGGCCTACCTTAAAAAGTTTAAAGTTTTATATCACTGAACCGTTAGCCTAGTTATGCTTTGAACCGTTAGCCTAAGTTTCTATGTGTACCCTAATATTACGTTCAATCACTGGCGTAACAGGCGGGGGGGGGGGGTGGGGGCAAGGGGGGCCAGGTCCCCTGACGACTTTGGGCCGGGAAAAAAATTTTTTGGGGCAAAAAAACAAAAAAAAAATATCATGCTAATCACAGCCGTTTTTTAGCCCTCTGACCGGGAAAAAAATTGGCCTTTTTTTACCCCCTCAGAGCGGGTAGTGCCAGATACGCCACTGGTTCAAATTCATCTTATCTGTAAGAAACTCGCAATAGCGACATATCTTGTCTGTACTATTCAAAGGAAGCATAAAAGAAACATCTAGACTAGAAACATCTAGAAAACATGTTAAAGTCCAACATAAACCATGAATGAAATTAAAATCTACAATTATATTACCTTCACACTAAAGTGTATAAGTTCGCGTTCACTCCCTTTGGTGCATAAGGGGGTGGAGGTAGAGCCTCATGTGGACTCCCCTCTGAAAACCACATTGCTATTAGAATTTTTTAACAAAACTTTTGTCATTGATGGGGTACATCAACAAGACCACAAAACAGAAAAAATAATAATAAAATTAGTCTTACCAATTCAAAATGGGGTCCAAAATCCGATTTTTATGACGTACACCAAATTCTCCCCCCCCAAAAAAAAACTTTCCCGAAGAACTTTTTCCATAAAAAATTGCTCATAATAGGAGAATATAAATATATTTATATTGCTGAAATAAAAATTTCAAAGGTTACTCCAGTGCGATTTAAGGGCCAAAACAAAATTTGAATAGCGCCACCAAAATAAAATGCTTAATTATACTAATTAGCATAAAACACCATGGCCGATTTGATTTTTTTACCATCAAAATATGTGCAATTGAAATTGCATAAAATTTTGGGCAACAATAATTTCTGATTAAAACATGGCGCGCGAAAAACAAAATGTTGGGTCCACAACATGGACTCCCCCTATACCTTAAGTGTTAAATATGCTACAAAGTTATAAACCTGCATGTGAAATAAAAAATAATGTATATTGCAAAATACGACACATATTACACAATTATTTTTTCAATGCACGCAAAATAGGCCAATATGTGAAAAAACTTGTTTACAAAAGAAAGATAGAAATACGTCAAAATATATCTGTATGTGAAATCGTTTATTTTGGGATTGGCATGGCAAAAAAAAAACCGCTATATCAAATTGAAGCTGTAGAACTGGAAACTTCAGAAGACTTGGATACACTTTGTGATACATTGCCACCACGATCATGGAAACTGCTGTAGAAACAGCTGGAAGAGTCAAACCATCTAAACCTGATAAGACAAAGCAGAGACAAAGCAGCTGAGAGAGAAGCAACGCCAGGAGAAAAGGAATGGAATAGGAGTGCAAAATGTTGAGTATGCTGAGACTTGTAAGACCATCAGACATCGTATGGAAAAGGAAATCAGAAGTTACAACGAAGAACAACAGTTGAAAGCCTTAGAAAGTAACAAAAGTCTCAAGTCAGTAAAGAAGAAACAGTATTTGGGCAGAAATAACACCATAGCCCTAAGAGAGGAAGACGGGAAACTTACCGAAGACATTGATAGAATGGTAAAGAGACGTGAGGAGTTCAAACTCTACAGCTCTAGACAACCACTTGACCAGACTTCTAATGTTTTCACAGCAGTAAAACTAGCTCAACTCCACCTACCATTTTAACATCAGAAGTGAGAGATGCTATCAAGAAGTTGAAACAAGGAAAGGCTCCTGGAGAGGACAACATCACTGCTGAAATATTGCAAGATGGAGGAGAGCCTATTGTTACAATGCTTACTGATTTGTTCAACAGATGCCTAAAAGCCGAAAAGGTCCCTAATAGCTGGAAAAATGCAGCAGTCGTCATCCTTCATAAGAAGGGAGATACAGCTGGTATTATACAAATATTGAATGCCCAAGAGTGTGATAGTAAAAAATATATAATGAGGTCAAATTTTGCCTACGTTGACTACGAGAAGGCTTTTGACCCCATCGAATTTACACCACTCTTCAAAGCATTGGAGAACCAAGGAGTTGATCCAGCCTACATTAATCTCATTCGAGACTTGTACGATGGTGCCACTCTCTAAATTCCTTAGATTTACTTTTAAGTCTAAGCAGACTGATATTAGTGACAAAACCTCTTGGGACTTAAAATCAATTCCTTTAGATTCAAAAATAATCTTTAAAGAGGTTTATAAACAGTTTTAACCCATTTAAAGGTTTATTTTAAAATCAAAAGGAATTTAAATAAGACCTTTACATGGATTTAAATTTTTAAGTCCCAAAAAAGTTTTGTCACTATATTCAATAGCCAGCCATGTTGGTGGACAAGATAGACGCATTCCAGTACTACAATATATTCACCTGTCAATGATCCCTGTGCAATCGCTAAACAGGGATCGATTGACAGGTGAATGTATTGTAGTCCTGGAATGTATGCATCTTGTCTACCAACATGTCA
>JAMKCH010002041.1:0-64123 GCA_023653785.1 Ophioderma brevispina
TCATAAGCATTTATTTGAACCAGTCTTATCCCCTGTATGGTGCTTAATGGGCTGAATATCTGGAAACCATGTGAAGCCTTGTTTATAGCATTCATTTGAATCAGTTTCAAACCTTTAGCCCCGAGACCCTATATTTCTAAATATAAGGCATTGAGTCGACCCAACACGTTTGGTCTTGTTGGCCAAAATTGATTCCAATCGACTCCTAAGGTTTAAACACCACTAAATGACAACATTTGGACCATGATCGTTCATATTTAAACTTTCACCAGAGGAATAACAACAATATCACACCATCGTTCAAGCTAAAATCACCAATAGCAAATTTTCAACATATGGTAACCAAATTTTTGTAAAGTTACGAATTACCAAACTCGCACCACAACAGACCGCCCAGCACAAGATCCTCTAAGTCGCTACGGGCTAGTAGTGGGTTCAAAAGTCGATGTGAAATTTGATGAGCGCGGAGTAATTGCTATCAATTTAACTGTCCAAATGCCATTTACTTTTGAGAAAACAAACCATTCTACCATGTCAATAAATGAAATTCCATCACTTTCTTGATTAAAACCTATGCATGTCAGACGTTTTAAATCGGTTTTTCAGATGCATTCAAGAAAGTCGTCCACGCAAGAATTTCTGACATCCTTATGGCAGCCAGGTTTGTGGTGATAACCGCTAATGATGAGGCAATCAGGGTGTTTCATAATCTAAGGGTAACGTAATATACTGGTTCCTTTTTTGTGTATCCTTTATTTTTCAGTGATTGGTTTTGAATTTTTTTTAGACACTACCAACATTGCAATTCTGAAAGACTTACTTGTTGCTACCTTACTACTTTGTTTGTCTTCTCGACTCATCACTTTGATCTCTCGTTGAACCAGAACTTGCACTTTCTAAATATCAATATCACAAAAAGTATCAATTCCAAATCCAAATTTTGAAATGATTGCTATACAACAGAAACTTAGCCTTACTCAAGGCATCGAATCTGAATATAATCCCAGCAGACCTCTGATCGGCCAGTAGAACCCTCCCTCGGGTCCACGGTGATGAACACTAGCGACTGAAATTTACACTAGACCCTTCAACCCCCTATCCGTGGACCCTCCGAATCTGTAGGGAAACGTCTCCAATCTCCCCCCCCCGAGTCGGGGTAAGTACTTCTCCGGCCACAAACATTAGTCAAAATCACATGGTTTCTGGTAATACCTCGCACTGTCCTCGACGTGCCCGTATGATGCGTAAGAGACCTTATCCAGACCAATCAGTGTGACTGCTTATTTTTTGCGCAGGATTTAAACGGGCCCCTGGGAACTGAGCGGCTGTTGACACACCTGAGGGTTTGGTCGCACACGCGCACATTGTTGTTTTGGGAGGCTCAAGCAGGTGTTCGGCCTTAGGGTTTTGATGTTTATTTGACTTTATGATAACTTGTTTGATTGCAACTCAATCACTATAGTAGTGGTTTGTATTATTATTATTAATCAGTCAAATATCCGGATTTATTGCTCATAATTACTATACGGTACAAATCATTTTTAGTTTGATATTGTCACTCACTATTTAAGTAAAGATCTCGCATTAAGGCCGACTCAGAGATTTCCGGCGGAGGCGCCCTCATTTTTCCAAAAAATCGTGTTTTTTGCATGTACATATGCTTTGTCCATATACTAATACTGGTGAAATTGGGCTAAGACTTAAACGCATTCCTTCATATAGACAATCACAACTTTGTTTTAAAATTCCGGATCCGAAATTTTGTTATACACAAGTATCCTATGGACTAATACTACACATAAATGTTTACTCTGCATCATAACGAAAAATCCTTATTCATTCAAATTTCGATTGTGCAGTTTTAGGTTACTATCTTTAGTTCAAGTTTGACTATTTTTCATTATTACACAAAAAAATAATATTTCGAAATCCTGCAATTTCAATAACCTCCGCCTCATGCATCTGAAGCGACATACTGGCATAAAAAAAATTATTCAGACTAATGAAAAAGGACCCTTACTGAAATCATTGCCACAAGTTTGAAAACAATTCGGATGTTTATATTCTGTAACAACAGTAAAAAACAGAAAGATTTTGTGGCAGTTCTTGGCAATTTCTGGAAAAAGTATTGCGTGATTACGGCCAGTCATTTACCAACTTGAAAAGTCATGCTGTCTCATCTCACAGACCATGCTATTGTATATGTGCTAAATCCCGCTATCCATCTTTCACTTGCCAGATCAAAATCTACTACAAAGCTTAACGTCATGCCCGAATCCCTGGATCCTGATGCTTGGAAATTTGTGTCACAAAACATGCTAGATACACTGTAATTTGTCAGGTATGTGAACACCCTTTTTGGTTTTCTTTTCCAGAAATTGCCACAACTGCCCCCATTCCCTCTGGAACTCTTCCTGGTTTTTACTGTTTTTTACGAATGTAACATCCAATTGTTTTCAAACTTGTGGGAAGTGGATTTTCAGTAGGGTTCCTTTTCCTTATGTCTGAATATTTTTATACCAGATGTCGCTTGAATGAAGCTTGATGAAGACAATATTATCATTGCTCGATCTCAATCCTTAGAGATCTATACTACTAAAACAGATCTGTCCCGTCTGTCTGTCCGGCTATTGCATTCGTTATACTTTGCCATATGGGCTAATAAGGGGGGGAGGCACTCACATTGAAAGGGATATGGGTGTTAAGTTCGTGCTTCCAAGCCCGGGGGCATTCGGGGACAGAAAAAAGATAGGGTCCTTTGGGTGAGATATAGCCAAAAATAAGCCAAATTAAGGGTTGTTTCCCGAGTGGACAAATATGAAAATTTTTTTTTACCAAAATGGGGTCTCTGGGTGTGATTTTTGCAAAATTTTCTAAAAAATAGAGGTCTTGTGTGGTGTTTTTTTCCCGTTTTGTTTCCCCAAAATAGGGATCGGTGAACGTGGGTAAAATTTCACAAAATATGGGGACTTTGGGTTGAATCAAAAAATGGGGTGTTTGTGTGACAACGATACTAAAAGGGGGGTCTAAACAGCCTGCATACCGCGTCGCTTCCAGATTGGGAGTGCGGGGGGGGGGGTGGCTAATGGGTCAAATATTTAGCATGAAGGAGAACAGTCTGACGTTTGATATTAGGGTTTTAGAGTGACCCAAAAGGTCAAAGGTATCTAGAGGTCATTAACGTAAACTACTGACCTGGCACATGAACAATCCTGGGTCAAAGGTCACACACATAGGTCGAAGGTCACACATGGTGAGAGGCACTTAGTTGGTACCTATTTTCGTCAAAGTTACCCTTAAAGAAAAATGGGCCTGACCCCATGGAGGGAGGGGGAGAATTTTTCCCACTGAGGCAACGGCTTTGTAAACCAGGCGCATCGGTCGCAAGCCATTAATATCCTTCTATCTGCTACACACGCTACGGGAATGATGGTTATGAAGGATTTAAGAAAAGGAGAAGAAACGGGGGAATTAGGGTCATACACATGATTCTTGGGGTCGGGATTTTCTGTTGAAAAGTGGTTAACTTTTTGTCAAATAAAACCGTGCACATGATTTTCCCCGTTAAAGTCGATCTAACCCGCGGCCCCCGGGGTACTTTTGACCCCTGATACAAACAAGTCAACTTTTTTTTTCTGAATTTTTCCTCCAAATCTGTACCTTTAATCGAAAAATCATGAAATTGACGCGTCTTTTTGCCTTCCCCTTTTGTGGTATCGGGTGGCGATACACCCAATGGCTTCCTCCGCGTTCCCTCCCGCCTTGGCCCTAGGGAAGGATAGGAACAAATTGAATAAAAGAAAAAGGAAGAAAAAGGTAAAGAGAAATAAAGAGCTCCGAGGACGACGAAGTCTCTGTACGCTAGGATAATAGTGGTGCAAAAGTTTCAGGAGACATATCTCTTGTCCTCACTTTCTTTGCATTTGAACGTATGTTAACGTAATTTTTTTTTGTTAGGGAGAGCTTTCCCGCATGCACCATTTTCAATTAAACCTTGGTAAGGCAGGCCATACGCAGGATTTTTTTTGGGGGGGGGGTGCAGGGCTTAGAAAAGTATACTTTTTGGTAAAGTTTGGTCTAAAATGTCTTCCTTTTTAACTTGTGAACATCTCATCATAGTGTGGGATGGTATGTCAATGAAACAGTTCCCGTAGGATTTGTGCTGCTAAAGTTGATTTCTTGCTGTTTTTTATTCAATATGGACCAGGCCCAGTCAAAAATGATGGGGTGCAAAATTTACTGACTGTTTCGCCCCCTCCTCAGGGGAAAACGGCATTACTACACTACAGGACAAATTTAAAATCGCGTCAAATTGTGTTTTAATGTACACTAACATGTTCGTCTCCTTATACGGATTAAAAAAAGTATATTTGCCTAGTTCCGACCTTTAGTTAAAGGCTATAGCCCCGATAATGGTTCAAGTCATCCTGGGGTAAAATTACCCCATGCTCAGATTTTGGTTAAATGTGAATAAGAAGTTGTTTGTTATTGTCTCCACAGGATCCCAAATGTATTATTTTAACAGTGTGTGACATTTGGTTTGGGTAATTACAACATAGCCAAAAATTAGCAAGGGTCTACATGTGTCTAGGGGGGTCACCAGAATTTTCCCTGGATGGCGCATGATGATATCACCAAAACAGTTTAAAAGACATTTTCTGTTTCAGTATACACAAGGAATCATTTGACCCACTTTCAAACAAAACGAAGCATACCCCCGTGGGTGACCTTGAACCCATTATTGGGCTATAAACCGCTTTAAACTAAAGTTGGAACCTAGGCAAATTTATACTTATTTTTAATCCTTATGAGGATAGGAACGCATTAGTAGTACATAAAACACAATTTGAACTTGATTTTAAATTTTTCCCTGTACTAACATTTCCCCCCTTGCAGGAGGGGGCCTCAGTCCGAAAATTTGCACCCCATGCATTTTCTGACAGTTTAGGCCCTGAACTGAAACCCAACAGCAATAATCAATTTTAAGCATGAAAATCCTACGGAATACACCACCCACACTATCACCCAAAATTGGAGTTTCTAGTCAGAATTATCTATAAAATTAGGATCTTTTTTTATTTTAATTTAAAAAAATCAGCAGAAATTGGACCCCCCTGCGTAGGGCCGGTGGTTTGGGGTACAGGAGTGACAGGGCTTTCTCTTGGCATATGCCTCCCGTCACAAACAGGTGAGGACGTTGTTTATCTGAATAGAGTATAATTATTCATTTTTAAACAAGCAGCCTATTCACTGCAAATTCTAGGATAATTTCTTTATTTTGGATTATTGAGTTCCAAGTTTGTTGTTATTTTTAAATATAAAAATGAAAAGAAATCACAAAATAAAAGCAAAACGTATATAACCATCATTTCACATAAAAGTGATAGGAAAGGAAGTGGCATGGAAATCAAAGAAATCGGGTTATATGTGGATTGCCCTTTACTTTTTAGGAAATACAAGTATATATTTACTACTGACCATTTGAACATACAATTTTTATTACCTTTTCACAAGGATGATTACGGGTCAGTTGGATGGAACACCAGCTGTAAAACTTGAAATTGAGATGATTGGGGAGATTTCGTCAGACACCTTTATAGCGCTTGGAAATAATTCATTTTTCTGGAGACTGGAACACCACTGGGCTTTGTAAATAAATTGGAGAGCTTGTGATTGTGTGGCACCTGCAGTATGCATGGAGTAGGCCCATTTTATTTTTCAGAATGTCATCCAACGAAGAAACTCAAAAGGACAAACTACAAACCAACCAACCAGTGCGTAACCAGACCTTTGCATATGGTGGGGGGCTGAACGGGTGCCAAGAGTGCTTTTTTTGATGGGGCAACTTTTGGGTCCTTCTCTCATCTTACTTAGGACCTTCAAACAAAATATGCTTATTGGGAGGAATATCTGGCAACATGTAACAGCCTTGTCATAAGCATTTAGTGTGAACCAGTCTTATCCCTGTATGTGCCTTCATTGGGCGGAATATCTGGAACTCATGTGGAAGCCCTTGTTATAAGCATTCATTTGAATCAGATTTCAAACCTTTTCGCCCGAAGCCTATAATTTCTAAATGATAAGCATTGAGGCGACCTCCAACCGTTTGGTCTTGTTGGCCAAAATTGATTCAATCGCTACCTAGGGTTAAACAAAAAACACTAAAATGACAACTTTGGACATGAATTCGTTCATATTTAAAAACTTTCATCAGAGGAATACACAATATCACACATAGTTCAAGCTAAAATAACCAATAGCAAATTTTTCAACAATATGGTACCATAATTTATTTGTAAAGTTTACGAATTACCAACCTCGCAACACCACATCAGGGAAACTGTCCAGCAAACGATCTCTAATATCGCTATACGCTAGTAGTGGGCAATCGATGTGAATTGATGAGCGCGGAGTAAATTGCTTCAATTTACGTCCAAATGCCATTTACTTGAAAAAAACCATCTACCATGTCAATTATGAAATTCGATCACTTTCTTGATTTAACTAGTGCATTTTTCAGGACGTTTTCAATCGGTTATTTTCAGAAATTTGCAATCCAAGAAAGTAGTCCACTCAGCATTCGATCCTTTTGGCGCCAGGTGTTGTGTTTATAAACCTCTAATGAAAGAGCATCAGGGGGTTTCCTCATAATCTAAGGTACTGTCATATATACTGGTTCCTTTTGGTACCTTTATTTTTCAATGATTGTTTTTTGAATTTTTAGACACGTATCCCAACAATTGCATTCTGAAAGACTACTGTTGTACCTTCTACTTGATTGTCTTCTCGGCCTCATCACTTGACTCTCCTCTCGTTGAAACAGAACTTGCACTTTCTAAAAATCAATAATAACAAACGAGGTAAAAACATTTCCAAACCAAATTTTAATGATTGCTACAACAGACAAACTTAGCCTTACTCAAGGCATTCCTGATCTGATTATATCGCCAGCAGACTCTGATCGCCCGTGACGCTCCCTCGGGTCCACGGTGGATGAAAACACTAAGCGACTGAAATGGTTACACACTAGACTCTTCACCCCTATCCGGGGACCCTCCGAATCTGTAGGTAAAACGTCTCCATCTCCCCCGAGGTCGGGGAATTACTCCGCCACAAACAATAGTCAAAACACTGGTTTCTGGTCTACTCGCAACTGTCTCTCGACGTGGCCGTATGTGCGAAGAGACCTTAGCCCGACCAATCAGTGCGACGGCTTATTTTTTGCGCAGGCTTTAAAACGTCCCTTGAACTGAGCGGCTGTTGACAACGCCCCTGAGGGTTGTCGCACCGCACATTGTTTGTTTTGGAGCTCAAGCAGGTGTTCGGCCTGATGTTTTGATGTTTATTGACTTTATGATGATGCATTGTTATTTGCACTCTAATCAATATAACTGTGTGTTCTGTATGATTACTCTGATCAGTCAAATATCCGTATTTATTGCTCTATTACTTTACTATAACGGACAAATCATTTTTTTATTTTGATAATTGTCACTCACTATTTAAAATAAAAGATCACTCCAATTTAAAGGCCGACTCAGAGATTTTCCGAGGAGGCCGCCCTCATTTCCTCCAAACAATCGCGTGTTTTTTTGGCATGTACATAATGCTTGTCATATACTATCACTGTGTGAATGCTAAGCTTAAATCGAATTCCTTCATATAGAAAATCACAACTTGTTTTAAAATTCCGGATCCAATTTTTGTTATACACAGTATCCTATGGGACGTAATACTACCATAAATGTTTACTGTGCAATCCAAACGAAAATCCGATTCATCTCAAATTTCTGGAATTGTGCATTTTAGTTACTATCTTTATTCAAGTTGACTATTTTCATTATTACAAAACAAAAAATAATATTTCCGAATCTCTGCAATTCAATAACCTGCGCCTCATGCTCTAAAGCGACATAATGGCCTAAAAAAATATTCAGACATAATGAAACGACCCTTACTGAAATCACTATCCACAAGTTTGAAAACAATTCGGATGTTTTCATTCTGTAACAAACAGGAAAAGTTCCAGAGGGGGGGTGGCAGTTCGTGGCAATTTTCTGGAAAAGTATGTGACATTACGGCCAGCATTTATACCAACACTTGAAAAGCATGTAGTAATCAGCTCCCAGACCATTGCTATTGTACTATTTGCTAATCCCAGCTAATCCATATCCATCTTTCACCTGCAGATCAATATCCTTACTACAAGCTTTAAAAGACAATGCCGAATCCGGTTGATTTGCTTTTGAATTGTGGCACAAAACATGCTAGATACACTGTAAATTCTGTCAGGGATGGTGAACACCTTGGTTTTCTGTTCCAGAAATGGCCACGAACTGCCACCTTCCCTCTGGAACTCTCCTGTTTTTACTGTTTTTATCAGAATTTACATCCAAATGTTTTTTTCAAACTTGTGGAAGTGAATTTCAGTAGGGGTCCTTTTAATTATGTCTGAATTTTATTTTATGCCATTATGTCGCTTTAATGAAGCTTGATTAAGACAATTTAATCTTGCTCGTATCGCAAATCCTGATATCTAATACTACTAAAACAGATCCTGTCTGTCTGTCTGTCCGGCTATGCAATTCTTTATACTTTGGACATATGGCTATAGGGTGGGAGGCACTCACATATTAATGGATATGGGTGTTAGATTCGTGCTTCCAAGCCCATGGGCAATTCGTTGACAGAAAAATGATAGGGGCCTTTGGGTGAGATATACCAAAATATGCCAAATACGGGGTTCCCTAGGTGACAAATATGAAAATTTTTTTCCCAAAATGGGTCTCTGGGTGTTGGATTTGTGCAAAATTTTCTAAAACTAGAGGGTCTTTTGGTGTTTTTTTTTCCCCAAAATAGGGGTCGGTGACGTGGATAAAATTTCACAAAATATGGGGACTTTGGGTGAAATTAAAAAGAATGGGTGTTTGTGTGACAACGATACTGAAACGGGGTCTAAACAGCCTTGCATACGCGTCGCTTCCAAGATGGGAGTGCCGGGGGGGGGGGTGGCTAATGGTCTATTTTTAGTCATTAAGGTAGGGAGAACAGTCTGACGTTTGTTATTAGGGTTTTAGAGTGACCCAAAAGTCAAATGTCATCTAGAGGTCCAATTTACGTAGTAATACTCTGACCTGGGCACAGAAACAAGTCTGTGTTCAAAGGTCACACACACATAGGTCGAAGGTCAAACACATGGTGGAGATGCCACTATTTGGTACCTATTTTCGGTAAAGTTACCCTTATAAATGGCCTGCAACCCGGGAGGGGTAAGGGGGGGAATTTCCCCACTGAGGGCGACGGCTTGTACCATGCGCAGCGGGCCTACCAGCCATTAATCCTGCTACACACTAAGGAAGGATGGTTAGGAAGGATTTAAGAAAACAAGGAGAAGAAACGGGGAAGTGGTATCCCTACACAAGGATTCTTGGTGTCGGACTTTTTAAAAGTGTTAACCTTTTTGGAAAGAAATCCGTGCACATATTTCCCGTTAAAGTCGATCTAACCCTCGGGTACTTTTGAACTCCTTGATACACCAAGTCAACTTTTTTTATCTCCTGATTTTTCTCCAAATCTGTAACCTTAATCGAAAATCAGGAAATTGGACGGTCTTTGCCTTCCCCTTTTGGGGTATCGGGTGCGAATACAACAATGGCTTCCGCTTCTCCCGCCTTGCCTAGGGGAAGGAGAAGGAAAATTGATAAAAAGAAAAAGAAGAAAAATTTAAAGAGAATAAAGATCTCCGAGGGACGACGATCTCTGTACTCAGGATATAGTGTGCAAAAGTTTCAGGATAACATATCTCTTGTCCTCCACTTGTTTGCATTTGAACAGTATGTTAACGTAATGTTTTGATTAGGGAGAGTTTTCCCGCATGCAAACCATTTTCCCAAAATTCAATGAAACATTGGTAGGCAGGGCCAACGCAGGGATTTTTTGGGGGGGGGGTTGGGCAGGCTTAAGAAAAAGTAGACTATTTTGGTAAAATTCTGGTCTAAATGCTCCTATTTTAACTTGTGAACACTCATCATAGTGTGGGATGGTAATGTCATGTAAACAGTGTCCCGTATGATTTTTGCTGCTAAAGTTGATTTTCTTGCTGTTTTCATTCAATAGGGACCAAGCAGTCAGAAAATGATGGGGTGAAATTTACGGACTGTTTTTGCCCCTTCCTCAGGATAAACGTTACTACAAGGAAAATTAAAATCGAGTCAAATTGTGTTTTAATGTACACTAACATGTTCTTCTCCTTATACAGGATTAAAAAAATTATATATTTGCCTATGTTCCGACCTTTAGTTAAAGGGGCGAATAGCCCGATAATGGTTCAAGGGCATCTGGGGTAAAAATTACCCATGCTCATATTTTGGTTTGTAAAAATGGTTATAAGTGTGTTTTTGTATTGTCTCACAGGATCCACAAATGTATTATGTTACAGTGTGGGTTACATTGGTTGGCTAATTACATAGGAAATTGTAGCAAGGGTCTACATTGTCTATGGGGGTCCCACCAAAATTTTCCCTGGATGTCGCAATGGTGATAATCACCACCACAGTTTAAATACATTTTCTGTTCAGTATGACACAAGGATCATTGACACCACTTTCAACAAAATCGACGCATTTACCCCCGGGGTGACCTTGAATGAACCATTATGGGGCTATACCCGCTTTTAACTCAAAGGGGGAACTAGGCAAATTTATACTTATTTAATCCTTATGAGGATAGGACGCATTAGTATACATTAAAACACAATTTGACTTGGATTTTAAAATTTTCCCTGTACTAACAATTTCCCCCTTGCAGGAGGTGGCATCAGTCCGCAAATGTTGCAGCCAAAAAAAAAAAACCCATCATTTTCTGACAGTTTAGGCCTATTGAAACCCCACACAGCAATAACCTCATTGAGCATGAAAATCCTACGGAATACACACCAACCCACAGTATCACCCAAAAGTGTAGTTTTCTAGTCAAATTTTCTAATAAATATTATGGATCTTTTTATTTAATTTAAAAAAATCAGCAGAATATTGGGACCCCCCTGCTTAGGCGCCTGTGGTTTGGGGTACACGAAGCGAGAAGAAGAACGTAAAAAGAAATCGATTCTTTCCCCGTTAGGGCTTTCCTTGGGTCAATTCCTCCCGTCCCAAACAGGTGAGGACGTTGTTTATCTTAATTAGAGTATAATTCTTCATTTTTAAACAAGCAGGCCCTATTCACTGCAAATGCTTGGGACTAATTTCGTTATTTTGGATTATTGGTTCCAAGTTTTGTTAGTTTTAAAATAGTAACAATGGAAGCATCACAAAATAAAAGCAACGTCATAGAACCATCATTTTTCACATAAAAGTGATAGGGAAGAAAATGGCATGGCAAATCAAGAAAAATCGGTTTATATGTGTATTGACTTTACTTTTAGGAAAATACCAGTATGATAATTACTAGCTGCCCCATTTGAACATACAATTTTTAATTACCTTGTTTTCACAATGATGACTTACGGGTCATGTTGGATGGACAACTCTAAGCCTGTACATTGAAATTGAGAGAATTGGGGAAGATTTCGTCAGACCGCTGTATAGCGCTTGGAAATAATTCCTGTTTTCTGGAAGAATGGACACCACTGTGCTTTGGTAAAATAAATGGAGAGCTTGTGATTGTGTGGCACCTGCAGTAAGCATGAGTAGGCCCTTTTTATTTTAGAATGATCAGCCCATCCGCAAATAATGAAAACTACAAACCAACCAACCAGTGCGTAACCAGAACCTTTGCATATGGGGGGGGGGCTGAAGGGGGCCAAGTCTTTTTTTGAGGGGGCAAATTTTGGTCCCTTCTCCATTATACAACTGTACAAAAGTCAGTTCATTTGGGGGCTGAATGGGGGGGGGGGCAAGGGTTCTGTTGGGGTGGGGGGTTTGCGCCCCCATGCCCCCCCCCCCCCCCCCCCCCCGTTTCACGCCACTGGGCAACCACAAAAACAAACAACAAAAACGAGGAAGAAAATCACAGGACAATTCTGATTTCTTAGCTTCTCCTTCCCCGTCCTTTTATTATTGCTATTGTTTTATTTTCATACTTGGGCACCTCTGATAAAGGAGCTGCGGTCACGTACTCGGATAACTGATACCTATGTCCGCGTGCCATTGGTTGATACCAACCTGTTGTGTTCGTATCTGTGTCCCCGGATTAGCATTTCAAAATTAACCGTGATGTGCGCAAGGTAATGCAGTTACGTTACTTGTGAATCGTACAGTCTGAACAGTTTTCCCTAACAATTCGTACATCTCGGCGGGCTACTCCCTATAGGCTATCAGCGAAATTTCAAGAGCCTTATTTTTCATTTTCGTTGCAAGCACCCCCCCTGCGGACACAGGTTTTTTGGTACCATTTTGAAGCTGTAACCATGTAGATTTAGAATCTGCCTGTTTCCAAGCATAAAGGTCCAAAATGGTGGAAACAGCACTTTTTTTACCATTTCATAGACTTTTTCAATGAAATACCACCCCAAAATCAAGTTTTAACATAAAATCGTTAATTAAACAACCAGAAATATGATTGGTGTCAAATGAAGGAATTGGTGCTATCAAACTAATATGTACAGCAAATATGTTCATAGTCCGCTAATTTTCTTAATTTTGAACCAAAAATGTCACTTTTTTTGTTTTTTGGTCCAAAAAAGCTCATTTTTTGACATTTTAGGCAAATTTGCATGTTTATGTATTTATATTTCGCACTTCAAATGCTGACATAGATTTTATGACGTCCTATTGAAGCTCTGACACAGTAATTTGGAATCCGCTTGTAGCTAGGCACAAAATGTCAAAAGTAGTGTAAAAAAACTTTTTTTACCCATTTCAGAGATTTTTTCAGAGAAAATACCCAAAATCCTTTTTTGAGGCATAAAACAGTATTTCTCAACATAGAGACTTGATTCTGGTGTCCAAATAAAAGCAGAATTACATGTATAAACCAATAATGTGCTAAACATTGTCCATTTATTTTTAAAAATGTTGGTTTTTTGGCCACAAATTGTCCAAATTTTGCTAAAATTACCCCAAAACCCCCATTTTTGACATTTTTAAGGGGACATTTTGCAGTTTTAGTGTATTTCAATGTCTCAACATTCAAAATGTTAACAACATTTTTTTTGATGTCATATTAAGCTCTGACACAGTAGATTTGGAATCCGCTGCGGGCATAGGCACAAAAGATGTCCCAAAGTAGTGTAAAAAATAAACTTTTTAGCAATTAATTGATTTTTTCAAAGAACATACCCCAAAATCAATTTTTGAGCATAATCAACGTATTTCTGAACATAGAAGACTGATTTTCTGGTATCAAATGAAAGCAAATTAAACATGCCCAAAACCAATGTATTCTAAACATGGTGCCGATTATTTTTAACTTGGTGTTTTTGGTCAAAATGTCAACATTTGTTTGCCCCAAAAAACCCATTCTTTGACCTTTTTTAGGGATATTTTTTGATAGTATTGTATTTCTAATGTTGCACATTCAACTGTTAAGCCAGCAGATTTTTTTTGATGTATATTAAAGCTCTGACACAGTAACTTTGGAATCTTTGGCTGCGCCGGGCAACAAAAGCTGTCCAAAGTAGTGTAAAATAGAACTGTTTTGGTGTCCATTTAATGGATTTTTTTTTTTCAAGCAAATCCAAAAATCAATTTTTGAGCATAAAATCCAGCATTTCTCCACTAGAAACACAATTTCTTGGTGGTCAAATGAAGCAAATTACGGCCTAAACCAATGTGGTCTAAACATGTGGCTGATTGCTTTAACTTTGGTGTCTTGGGCCTAAAATAACAAAATTATACCCCAAAGTGTTGTTCAAATCATATCTTTATTAACATCATTAAACTCTCAAACTTAATAAAAGAACTTATTAATCACCAAAATAACCCCTCCAGGACCGTCTGAAAGCCTGCATTAGCAGCGATCAAATCATGCGAGGGCCAATAACTTGGCAAGACCATGACACCCTAAATATACCATACAGATTACCTAAAAACTATACAAATCATTATATAAACCCAACAATCAAGGTCGTTGATAGGCACCATGATAACCAAAAACATAACTAAATTTAATATAATTTAGCCTGCTTCCCAATGATTTTCATTGCAACTCTTTTCAAGATATATCATTACTTATGGAGTGCGAGTCTTACTAATCTCCTGAACTAGCAACTAAGAAAACTGTACACCACGATCCATTTTAAATCCGCACACTATTCTCGTCTAACCTGGAATTACTCAAAGTTTTACCCCACTACGCCTAAATCCTCTGTTATCAATTCCAAAAAATTTTTGGAGAATCAGACTGCAAGTTTTGGATATTTACAAGATTTAACCGCTCATGGGTGGGTGTTTGGATGTTTTGTTTTCTAGAGGGGAACCGTAAGCTCTAATGTGATATTACTTTTCTTGGTTTTTTTTGTGTCAATTATGGTAAGAATCGAGGTTTTTTGAGCATGTAGGGGGCAGGATCAATTTGGCAGAAGAGTGCCCACCAGTTTCTTGTGTGAATACCTGGAAAAGATCAAAAGACCGCGGCACTTTGTTTTCTTTGTATAAGCTTATAGACACAGCATTTGTGCTATGTCATTAGATTCTATTTACGTTTTCCCTGTCTCCCTTGCCTTTGATATAGCTGCATTTGACATTCACCCCTCTTTTTCCCCCATTGCGAGCCCATGTTGTTCCCGTTTACCTTCTTTCCCTTCCCCCCCCCCCCCCCCTTTCTTTTCCCGTTCTCTCTCCTCTCCTCTTCCCTTACTATTCCCTCGTTCTTTTCCATCAACTTGCTTTTCAAATCATCAAATGCCCTGTGCACCAGTGTGTTTGATGTAATTTCTCCACTAAAGTTTGGGAAGGGCTGGAATAGAGCGCTTTTTGTATTTTCACCTTGTACGTTCTTTTTAAATGTTTTCTTTCTTTAACCAATTCCACTTAGGTTCAACTTGATCAGTTGAGTCCTTGATCAGTTGGCAAAAACAGTGAAGTGTAGATGCCGTTTCCATCGCTTACTCGCCGTAAAGACTATTATCATTTTTTTTGCTTCCAATTGGGACTCAAAGTGAATACTTACATTGGAGAGCATGGATTACTCTTTCATCGGCTTTCACTTAGACCTCTAGCCTGTTTTTTTTACCACGTTTTCCACTGCGATTTTATTTATACTTTTTCACCATAGGTCCATTCTTCCATAATAACCACCTCTTGTTCTTCCAGTTCCTATTGAAGTCCCTGACCGTAAATTTTGAATCCGCTTGTGCCTGGGCACAAAACCTTTACAAAAAGTATTGGCAAAAAACTCTAAAAAAATCAATTTTATATTCATAAGCAACCTTTCATTAACATAACAACATTACTTGGCCGATGCCCTGTTTTTCACTTCATCATCATCAGCTTCAAATCAACTTCTCTACTCATAGGCACCCAAAAGCCGGTAGTGGTATGGTTCCTCTGTTGCGTGCGAGATTGTAGTCTAGTTTTCTATATTTTTAAAGTGTCGATCCACAACTGGTCTCTATACTCACCCTCCGTGGCATGTGTTATCCCTTTTGTGTGAGTTTCCCAGGATATTGTTTTCGGGAACCCCTTCTTCTTGTCTTTCAGCTTTTGCTCCCCGCTTTTTGCTCTCCCTCTTCCCCCCAGCTCTGGTCCCGCCCCCGCCCTTTGGGAAGCCATTAGCTGCTAGGCACAAAAGAACTGCCCAAAGTAGTGTAAGAAACTTTTTTGCCATTTTTCCTAATTTGATGTCAGACCATTATTTCCCAACTATAAACATTATTTTTTTTTTTTATCTTAGGAAACTGATTATTGGTGAAGAAGGGTCCTTCCAAACTCAATTTTTTAAACAATTTTTATGATGTAATTTGAAAGCTTAATTTTTTGTCAAATTAGTAGGTTTTTGTTATCATTTAATACTTGCAAACATTTCCAACCACTTTTTTAGCAAAGAAATGGCAAAATTTCCCAAAATGTTGCCAATGGAGCTCAAATTTGTGAGTTTTGTGGTAAGTATGGTCTTAAGAACTGAAGCAACCACTTGAAACTGGGGGTCTCCATGAACTGCAAGAAGAGGCCACAACTTGGGGGGGTTGTCTTTTACTTCTTCACAATCCCTACCGGTTACTGTAAAGACACCTCAAGCGACCTTTTTCCTGTGCCTGGACCAAGTAACAAATCGCAGCCTTGCTTTTTCCGTCGGGTTGTTCCGTCTTTGTGCCGCTCCCACCTCCTTGTTTCGTTTGGCTTGCGGGCCCGTTTGACTCCGCCTCTTCCCCCCCTTTATTCCCCTTACTTCTTCTTGCCCCCCCCTTGCCCCCTTTCCTCCCTCACCTCCTTCCCCCTTTCTCGGGGGAACTTACCCCCTCATCCCGCCCTGTGTTTCCCTCGGTATCCCGGCTTTATTTTCCCTCGTCAGTGACACCAGGGAGCCCTACGTTGTCTCGATCCTTTCCTATTTCTAATTCTGTCTCTTCGTTCCTCAGTGAATCTTCAGACATGTTCACCCACGCCTCCACCAAAGAGGTCGGATAAAAGGCCTTTTTCCATCCCAATTTTTTTGGCACCGTTGAAATGGAAATGGTTGAAGTAAAGACTAAGTGGCTAAGTTTTAGCCATGCCATATTTGTCAAGTAAAATTTGTTATGCATTTGTTTACAATAAAAATTCGCGGGTATCCGACTTTTATGTATTCAACACAAAACACATCATCTTAAATGTTATCCGGTTCCCAGTAGAAGAGATCACCAGTCTTTTTTTATCTCCAATCGTCACTTATCTCATCGTCCCACACGTGTTCCTTTTGCTTTTGGCCCCCGTGCCTGCTCGTGTTTCGTGGTCCGTCGTCCGTTTTTGCCCGTCTGAGCTCCCCGCTTTCACATTAAATAGAGGCAGCATTGTAGAAGCAAATCCAATGTCTTTGAGGAAACTAACGGGCTATCTTATTGAGTGCGCCGAAACAGACAACATGAAAAATTTCTTCAAGTAACAACTTTAATATCCCACTTTCTATGAAGCAAATATTCCAATTAACTCTTCCTAGATACTATGCCCCACCATTCCCCACTACTCCCGATACACCCAATTATTCCTCAGAAGTCCTACATACGCAAAATTACAGATAATTTTGTGGGTCTGATGGTAGATGTTTCACCTTTGGTTATAGTTTATAAATAGTAACACCTTGTTTGAAAATACAAGCCGAGAAGATTTTACACCAGTAATATTGGGACAAAAAGCGAACACTTCAAAAGTTTTGCACATGCAGGTCTGTAATTGGAATAAAAGCAGAGCTCTAAACTACCCAAAGTCTAACCATGGGCTTGAAAAGTGGGGAATTTGGAAGCCTCCTTCCCAGGAACTTGTCCATTTGGATAGTAACTTGGCCATTTGGAGGGAATTATCATAAGATAATAGTGAGAAATCTGTACGAATGGGCCGATATCTGTTACCCCGGGAAAATTTACATTTTTTCAAACCCCTGAGTATAACCCTTTTACACTTTGGAGTCTATTAGTCCTACGAGACACTGTCTTTGACAATTCAACGGAGCAGTAGAATACTAAAGGTCATGTTGGTGCAAGTGTTGCCAATCAAGCATTGTGGGTCACCAGGTCCTGATGGTTATAAACGGAAACGACGACAGGAGCCGTGACAACCAAACCCCTACCCATATATTTGTGCTAATTACTGCAAAATCCTCACACTGGTTCTGATTAATTCTAAATCTCTTTGGGCAGGGGTGGGGTAAACCCTCTACTAAAGCAAGAGGGGTATAAAAAATGACTTTTCTCCAAAACCATGGGGTCATGGGTCCCTATCAAATGTTTCTCAGTATAACAAAATCCGCAAGGCTTTTCAATTGGTAGGCCTATATACTAGAACTGAAAATCAAACACCATATCGTTAAATTCCGATGCAAACCGGATTTAAATTGAATGCAAGAACACCCTGCTGGGAAATGGTCTTTGAAAAGTTAACAGCTATCCAAAGAAGAACTGGAAAAGCCTGCTCCAAATGGGGAATGAAGATCACCCCATCAAATGCAAGATCATGGTCGATGTACCCAAGATACATCAGACCCTTAGACCAGACCATATTGAACAAGTAAAATGATTTTGTCGTTCTTGAAGTAATGTTCCTTACAGTAATGATGACATCAAAGGGCGTAACAAGACTGGCGAGCATGGGCATTTGCGGGTCTACTCATAATATCCATCTGTAGCATCCTGACATCACCAGAATCTCTCTCGAAATTCATAATATAGACCATTCTCAAGATTCTACTCCGCACCCATTAGGCCACCATTATTTCATCCTAAATTCCTTTGTTACTTTTTTGCACTTCACCAAATGGCATATCCCACCAACTGCTCTCCCTGCTATTATGTCAGATTCCTCCATTCAACTAGCCTGCTCCTTTCTCCTCCACGTTCGGGGAGTGAACCTTCTGGACAACATTATAATGAGAAATTATAGAGCGTCCCTTAACATTCACTGCGAACCATCCACTTATTACATTCACCATGATACGACGCTGACGGTGGTTTGGACCTGTCGTCAGGATTCCGGAACACAGATTTACCATAAAGCCCATATACGCCAAGACTTCACAAGCGTAGGAATCCATTTCTCCCCACCAGCAAGATGGAGATTACCGCTATCCCCACTTACACGATTTCTTTTGACCCCTACCAACCTCTTCCGTTTCTAGGTTCAATTTCCTCCCCTGCCTTTTATTCTCAGTTCCCATCATTCGGCATACTTCACATTTCCCCCGACCCCTATCGCTCTGCATTTAAAGTCCAAAGTCCTATAAGAAAACATCTTAAGAGACACGAGGAGATTTCCAAAAGAAGCGCCCCAATTTTTCTTTCTCGGAACCTTGGTTTTTTGACATATTTTGGATATGCTTACACCATTTATTATAGTCACACTGGCGTGAATAAGCCGAATACGCCGTCTTATATTATAAGATCATGATTTGATATTTTCTGTCGTGCAACGACAGAAGTCAAAGCATGGTTTTTTGGTCTATTGGGAACGATTACGATGCAGGCAGTTCAAAACAATGTTTGCGGTTTTCATTTTCTTTTTGCACATGTTTGCCGACAAACCTTCCAACGTTCTTGGCAGGTGGTCTACAAACCGATCAGTGAAAGTTGAGAGCAATTCATATCCTAAAAAAAAATCTCCTCCTGTCACTCCTTCCCTCCCTCATCACTTCTTTTTCCTGCTATACACCGATCTATCCCTTTGTATCCCCGCTTCTCCCATTCCCCTTTTTTCGCACTCATACGACCACAAGAGAGAGAAATAGAGGAAGAAAAAAGCATCACCCCCCATAATCTTTCCCTCTTTTTTAAGAAGCGAAACTTTAAACCAAAGAAAAAAAAATGGGTTGTTACGGTGAAAAGGCCTTAATTCTCTCATATGAAAAATTTATGTAGCTTAATTGTTGTATCATTCCCCTTTAATACAACAATATACCTTCACCCGATGCATGTGTTCCCGGTCTTTCATGATGCAGAGCGGTTTTGTGAATGGGTACAAAGGTCAAATGAGGTCACATGAAACCAACATGTGGGACACTAACCATAAAAGTATATTAGGTGTCATGAAAATCGATCGAACACATGTGAAAAACCCAACGCAATTTGATATATCCGGTTTGGGAATGGATCAAAGGTCAATAATACCAGGGTCACCTGAGGTCCAACCAATATGGAGTCACTACCCAAGGACCAATCCATCCAAGTGTCATGAAAATCGATCTACCAATCAGTGGCGTACCGGGGGGGGGGGGTTGGAGCAGGGGAAGCGCTTACACATTGTGGGAAATCAATCCCCCCCTTGCCCCTGAAAAGTTAATTACTTTCTGCACACATGCTAATTTACGTGAAAACAACATAGATATATATTATACTAACAAATTTTAACATATGCTTTCCCGTCGAAATAGGTTGCCCCCCTTGCCCCCTTCCTGAAAAAAGCTGGTTAACGCTAATACTGATCGAATCATGTCTGAAAAACACCAGCATGCACTTCGATAGTCTGTTCAAGATGCTCGGCTATGTCCCATTTCAGAGTACACCCGTATATAATCATTGTGTTTTGACCCCCCCCCCCCCCCTCCTAGGCCTTACTCTGAGCCCCTGCTAACTCTTACACATGCGATACAAGAAAAAATGATCTCAAGAATCTACCCCCTGGGCCTCAGCAAACGGCGCCCACAGCAAATTCCCCCCCCCCCCTTGCCCCCTGAAAATTTAATTATTTCTGCACACATGCTAATTTTACAGTTGAAAACAAACATAGCATATATAATTTACTAACAAATTTTAACTATTGCTTTCCCGTTCGGAAAATGTATGCCCCCCCTTGCCCCCATTTTCCCCCTGAAAAAGCTGGTTACGCAACTGATCGAACATGCATGTGAAACACCAAGCATGCAATTCGATAGGCTTGTTTCAACGATGCTCGGCTATGTCCCTTTCCGAGGTACCATCTCCCCTTATATAATCGTTGTGTGACCCCCCCCCCCCCCCACGATGCCTTAGGTGAGCCCTGCTAACTCTTACACATGGGTACAGATAAAAATTACTCAAGAATTCTACCCCTGGCCTTAGAACGCGGCCCCGGCAAATTCCCCCCCCCCCCCACTACCCCCCACGCCAGGGCCCTTTAGGCTGGCGCCCATGGAACACCGTAAATGAAACTGTTCTCAAAATCCTATTTCTTCCATATAATGTGCACGAATCACTCCGTTTTAGGATTACTACCTTTGCACGAGTCAACACCACACACGAATAATCCTCCCATAATAGAAATTGTTAACTTCCACGAATCGCTCATAGCGCAGGCTGGTCGCGGCGGGCCGCGGTTTCTGGTCGAGCTGGCGAGCGAAACCCGCAAACACTTGTTTTGAATCCGGATTCTAAAAATGCTATGGCTATACAATCGTTTGGTCAAAATTACTATTACTTTACGGTAGTTCGCTGGCGATGGTTAATTTCATAACTGCCTTGAACAATGCTATCAATTGATAAATCTGCCATTTTGGGGCTCGACCTCTGATACTCTAGATGCCCGTTGATCCATTCGTACAAGGGTAGCTGTTGGGGGCACTATCCCAAAGACCATTATAGCAAGTGCCAGTTGCATGTATGTTGAAACAGTTGGCAATTCTGTTTAGTGTTAATATTTTTTCAAATTGCCAGTGTCTCGTTAAATAAATTTTAAAAAAACTGAGAAGGGTTATCAATTTATTGTACAATTGTGTATGCTCAAAACCTCGAAATATCTGCTATAAAACAGAATCGACAGATTCCAGTTCTTAAAAATCGTGGAATCTCGACGAATCGAAGGTTTTCAATTATATAGATTGATTCTGAATGCGTGTGTGCACTTGATTTGTGGTTATGAAAACTGCTGGATTAGTACATAGAATAAGGCGAATTTGATGTGTATTTAGCACGGAAACTCATTGTGCCGCTTTGGAACTTGCATTGATTTTTGTCATATTTTGTGCATGCAACCTCTAAATTACAGGTTAAAATAAATCCCAAAAGATTGTGATTAGGGACCATCCATTTTAGATTGTTAAATCTCAGAGTGTAGGGGCCTCCTACAATTAGGGTGATATTTTGAAACTGGTGTGTTGTAGGGCCTTCTCTCCGATGTCCATGGGGCTATTCCATGTCACCACTCATATGTCCACTGGAACATTTATGGATTTTTTTTTCCTTTTTTGTGTTGGTGACAGATCTGATGAAAAATGAACAACCTGCAATTGATTCTTCATACGCGCTTTTCGTTCTCCGTAGGTCTATTCAAAATTTAGGAGGGGTGGCACCACAAATGGTTGTGATGGCAAATTTATAAAAAATGCAATATTTTTCATTTGGGATCCAGTTGGGGGGGGGGGGTGGTCAGAACTCCAAAGTCCACATATTTTTTTTCTTTTCTTCGAGGTTGTTATTGATTTACATAAATAATCACAAAAGTTATAAGTGAGTGATAGCCCAATTGAAAAATCCTATTTTGCTTTTGACATAGATTACCCCCCCGAAAATTCAATGTTGACATTCGACAAAAATCCCCCCCCAAAAAAACAAACCGCGCTACTTCCAAAATATGTTGAAGATGCATCATTAAAGACTACTCTTGAAAGAACCAGCTTGGTGTCTTGATGTCTTCACATTTTTTTAGCACCAAACTTTTGTTGATATTCCCATAGAATGTATACACTGTGCAAGCACAATGACTTCTGGGTCACATATTACCTTTTGTGGCAGATCGTTAGTATTTTGTAGGAAAACACCGAGACCCAAGTAGTTCGTCCAAGGAAAGTGTAAATGATATATCTTCACATATCTGAGTGAGGGGTGATGTCACAGTCAACGTTTGTTTTCAGGGTCAAAATGTGTCAAAAAAGTACAATTACCATTTTCAAAAATATCTGTCCCCTCACATATTATTTTTTAATGTTCTCATAATTTTATTGTATTGAAAGTTCTATCCTACTAGTGAACTCCATTGACAATCACAATCTTACTTTTGGTCCTGAATTAACAAAGTTTCATACTGAGGCCTCATTAACTCTAAAAGGAAACATGTCGAACCTTTTGATGCCACATTTGAATCTAAACCATATATAGTACCCTAGATAATGATTTTCAAAGTTGTGGGGTCTCCATTACTTCTGTGATCTTCTAAACATTGTCTTTCCACCTGGGCATCACTTTCATACTATAATAATAATCATAACCAGGTATTTATTAAGCGCTGTTTCAAGATATCAAAGCGCTGGACATTACAATACATACAGACCAGCTTATGAATGTCATATATAAAATATTAGAATTTACAAATTACAAGTTAAAAATCACACGCTAATAGGCTAAACCTTAGAGAAATTAATCATTCACTCCCACAAGACACCCACACCGCACACACCGACCCCCCCCACCACACACAAAAAACCCAAAAAAAAAACCGCCCTCACATAGGCTATAAATATAAAACACAACCGACACCTAAATACACGGCACACACCACACTTAAACTACAATCACGCACCCTAAACACACAAACACACATAATGACCCCTAAACTACCCACGCATACAACAACCTCATAACCCAACACATACCACAACATCATGCTAATAAAGTGTGTCTGTCATATGCAGACTTTCCACATAAAATAAGAATAAATAACACCAGTGCCGCCTTCAATTTTTTAAAAGGTCGAAACCCGGAGGCGAAGCACCTATTCACAAGTAACTAAATAGTTGTAATAACGCTTTTTAAAAAAAACAGAAACTGAAGGGGAAAACCGGATAAAAGAAGGGACGTATTTCCCAAAGTCTAGGAGCAGCGGCATGGAACATATTGCCCAATTCCAAGTTTCCAATACTTACTGGAAAAACGAAATGATTAAGGATTTTTCCATATCTCCATCAAGGTCTACCAGCCACACTTACAGCCAAAACAAAATCCATGACGTGTTTGCAGTGCCCATCTCGACTGAGGAATGGCCCTCATGTTTAAACCGAGCAAAGCAATCTTTAAGCTTCTACCACGCAGTAGGTTACTTCAATGCCAGGTTGCTACATCCATAGCAATGCACACACTGGTAACTTACAAATGCGTACACTGGTAACATCCGCATGAATTACCAAATACATGCACTGGGAACTGCGATTTTCTGGTCATTTTAAGCCATCCTACAATCAAATAGAAGAGTTAGAGGATATGTACTTCTGGGTTTATTAATAGCTCCTCTAGATTTTGAACCATAGACCCTTAGTTCCAAAAGGCAAGGTCTCCAACCACAAGACCATACCACCCTACATCCTTGGCAATTTTGCCTTAGCAATGTCATTTAGTTGCTTTAATTTGGATCCCAAAGCTAGATTCTGTGCTGTGAAAGGCTTACAAGTTTTTTATAATCTGAACTTGAGTTGTTTGGCGTTTTTCCTTGAACCAAATGCCGTCCATGACTTGAAACAATGTGTTTCTTTTACAACTACTTTTGGATGTCTTTTGTGCTTAGATATAAGTAGATTTCAAAATTTTCTGTGCCAACCTTTGATATAATGTGGATACAATATGTGTCAGCATTTGCAAAGAATCATAAATCAATAATTAGGAATACTGGTTTTTCACAAAAGAATTGTCCAAAAAATTGCCTTTTGTCAATTAAAACAAAATTATGTTTCTATGTTGTGAAATGCTTGTAATATATGAATGGCAAAACGTTTCCTTACAACTACTTTTGGGCATCTTTGTGTCCTTGACAACATATGGTTTCCAATTCTTGTTGTGACAGAGCTTTAATATGATATCGTAAAATCTGTGTTGGGCATTGAATGCACCAAATTCAAATATCAATAACATCTTGTCCTAAGAAATCAAAATTGACTTTTGGAAAAAATTGGCCAAAACATCAGGAGAATCGGCACATGCTTAACTTAAATTTGGTTTAGCAAAATGCAGTCATGCTTTCATTTGACAGCCGGAGGCATGTGTTTATGTTATGAAATGCTTGTTTTATGCTCCTAAAATGATTTTGGGGGTATTTTTTTTATTACAAAAAACTATGAAATGGTAAAAGAGTTTTTTTTACACTTCTTTTGTACCCATTTCTGTGCCCAGCTCAAGTGGATTCCAATTTACTAGGCGTCAGGGCTTCAATTACCCTGCAACAACATGTTGTTTAAAAGTTTAAAGTGCTGTTCCGATCGTCTTTGGGAATCCACCCGATTTACCCGAAGTAGTACTGCCAATTTTGATATCAGGTGAAAGGCCCTATTTTCCCATGTCGTCTTGAATTTTCAGCTTTCAAATCATTTCTTTTTTTCTCAAGTTACAGATAAAAAAATACCGTTTTAATGTTAACCATCAATATAGCAAAGTATTGAATAGGGCAATTGCACTAAGCATCATCCTGGCTAGCATCAAACCGCAGCGTGTTTCCCACGGTACATGAAGGTGAGGTTCACGATAGAACCGATAACAAAATCGGAACAAGCACCTTTAAACAGTTGTTGATTAATTTTTTACAAAGTTGTTTAACAGGTGAAGTGAACAACAGTTGTCAGTTCACCCGTGAAAGAATTGTTTAAACTTTTAAACACCGTTTTCTCTGTGTATGACGTCATAAATCTATGTCAGAAATTGAATGTGCGAAATTCTACTAAATATCATGTAAAATTGTCCCTAAAAATGTCAAAAAATAGGCTTTTGGGGCATAATATTGATATTTTAAGGCCCAAACCACCAAAGCTTTAAAGAAACTAAGCAGTGGCATATCAACATTTGGTTTAGCTGTAATTGTGCTTTCATTGAACCCCAAGAAGTGGTGTTCTATGTTGAGAACTGCTTTTTTTTCAAAATGGATTTTTGGTATTTTCCTTTGAAAAAATCCCATTAATGGCAAAACAGTTTATTTTACACTACTCTTTTGGAATCTTTTTGTGTCCAGGCGCAGGCAGATCCAAATTTTAAAACTGTGTCGAGGCTTTATAATAACCTCAAAAAAAATCTGTGTTAACATTGGAATGTGCAACTTAGAAATACATAATCATACAAATATTCCTAAAAAAGTCACAAAAATGGGTTTTTCTGGGGCAAAATTTTGACATTTTTGACCAAAACACCAATTAAAATAAAATCCGCACATGTTTAAGCATACATTGGTTTTGGCATGTAATTTGCTTTCATTGATACCATAATCAAGTCTCTATATTGAGAAATACTTGATCCAAATCTACTGTGTCAGAGCCTTAATATGACATCAAAAAACTGTGTTAACATTTGAATGTGCGACATTAGAAAATAATAAGTAATGCAAAATTTCCCATAAAAATGTCAAAAAATGGTTTTTGGGCAAATTTTTTAGTTTTTTGCTTTTTTTAAACCAACATTTTTAAAAATTGGCAACTGTTTAGCACATCTTTGTTTATAAAAATGTATTTGCTTTCTTTGACACCAGAATCAATCTCTATGTTGGAAGAATACTTTGTTTTATGCTCAAAAATGATTTTGGGGTATTTCTTGCAAAAATCTCTGAAATGGTAAAAAAGTTTTTTACAACTACTTTTGGACATTTTTTGGCCCAGGCACAAGCGGATTCCAATTTACTGTGTCAGAGCTTCAATATGACGTTCATAAAATCTAATGTCAGCATTTGAATGGCGGAAAATTATAATCATAACATGCAAATTTGCCCTAAAAATGCCAAAAAAATGACTTTTTTTGACCAAAAATTGACATTTTTGACGTCAGAGAAATTAAGAAAATTAGCGACTATGAATCTAATTTGCTGTACATCTTTAGTTGATAGCACAATTTGCTTTTCATTTGACACCAATTCATATTTCTGTGTTGTTAATTGACGATTTTATGTTAAATACTTGATTTTGGGGTATTTTCATTGAAAAAAAATCATGAAACTGGTAAAAAAGTGCTGTTTCCACTCCTCCCACCACTTTGGGACACTTTTTTATGCTTGGAAACAAGCAGATTCTAAATCTACATGGTTTCAGCTTCAAAATGGTACCAAAAAAACTGTGTTCGCAGGGGGGTGCAACGAAACGGTCTGAAACTGGGTTCAGCTGATAGCCTACACCTAGTGTTCATTCCACAGGAGCCCTGTGCAATTTGGAAAGTTGGTTGGCAGGGCTGTCCGGGGGTTGTAAGCTGAAAAGTCATCTAGTTTTTAGTTAGCCCCGAGTTCTAGCATATCTGAACCAAGTGCGCTCTAAACCCAGAGGACAGAGCCGAGACTGGGGTACAGTCTATCGCCCCGCGAACTACCTAAGCATTTTAACCCAAATGTAGTGATAAATATCCATAGCTATGTTAGTATCCGGAGTCCAAACACAGGTGTTTTGCGGTTTAGCTCGCCAGATCAGTCAGACAGCCTTGTACAGATTGTACTGCCGGTTCTATGTATTTCACGATATTTTTTTTCATGATTGTGAAAATTCTTAAGGTATTAAAAGAGAAAGAACAAGACGCTTCGGCTCCGCCTCGCTGTGAGCGATTCGTGGAAAAGTAGCATTCTATTAGGGAGAGATTCGTGGTGTGGGGTGACTTGTTGATTCTGCACATGATGAAAATATTTCTGATGATGAGGACCATTTCATTTAACGGTTTTGCATGGGCACCGGCCTTAGAGTGGGTGAGTTGTGGTGTTGGGGGGGGGGGGGGCTGCATGGGCGCGGTGCTAAGGCCCTGGGGTAGATTTCTGAGGATCATATTTTTATATAGTGTAAGGTTTGCATGGGCTCAGCTAAGGCCCGGTGGGGGGGGGGGGTCAACACAAATTATATATATGGGGGGATGTACCTAGAAAAGGGACATAGACGAGCGTCTTGAACAAGACGGATCAGAAAACGTGGCAGTGGACCCCTTTTCACGAATAAGCTTGCATTGTGAGTGCGTATTTGCACTCTGGGGTTATGAGAATCTAAAGATGACAACCAAGCAGATGAATCCACCTTTATAAAGATGAGAAATATCACGAAATTCAGGGATACCAAAAAGACTCAAAAGCTATGGTATAGGGTCTATGAAGAAATGTTTTGAGAAAAATTGAGGTCATCTATGATCATTTACCCATTCTAAAGGCCACATGTTATAGACACGTAACCAACGAATTACAATCATGAACAAATGTTTTGTTGAAAGACTTACCTGTTGATATCTTGACTCTACTTTGCCTTCTCAGGGACCATCACTTAGATTCTCTGTGGAAACAGAACTTCACTGTGTTCTAAAATAAAAATAAGAATACAACGTAAGTGTGATGATTCACCATTTTAAAGTGCAGTTTTTACGCAAGTATCTGAAAAATTGCAAATCAGTAACAATGTTTGTCGCAAAAATGTACTGTTGATATCTTTGTACTTGTTGTATTCATTACAGGACTCATCATCGGTTCTCTCGTTGGAAACAGAAACTTCCACTTTCTAAAATAACAATAAGAAGTACCAACAGTAAGTGTGGATTTCACAATTCTAAATGTGCAGGTTATACGCACGTATCTAAAATTGAAATCAGTAACAAATGTTTTGTCGCAAAATGTACCTGTTGATATCTTGCTACTTGTTTGTCTTCTCAGACTCATCAATAGATTCTCTCGTTGGAACAGAACTTCCACTTTCTAAAATAAAAAGGAAGAACACCAACAGTAAGTGCTGATTATTCACCATTGTAAATGCGCATGTTATAAAATGTATATTAAAATAGCAAACATTAACAATGTCTTGTCGAAAAAGTACCTGTTGATATATTGTAATTGTTGTCTTTTCCAGGTCATTCACGAGATTCTCTCGTTGGAACAGACTTACTTTCTAAAATAACATTAAGAAGCGTCAACAGTTATTAAATGCCAAAATTGGATTAGCGTGAGAAATTGAGAGTGCCGCAATGTACTGACTTAAACACATTATTATAGCACTAAACAACGCTCTGAGTATATAACACTAGTCATTTTCCATCAGGTAGATCCCAAAAACCGCGTGAACACGGCTATTCCTAACTTTTTAATAAATAATGCATTTTCCCCCTATTCTGCACTGTGTTTTATGGAAATTGCCAGTTTGCTGACATGCGGACTTCATTCTGACGTAAGGTTAAGCATGTGGTAGCTCATTTGGGTATCGATGGAAGCAGGAGGACTCAGCTATTCAGTGCTTCTAAAAGAAGTGTCTGTGGACATTCTTGTGTTGTACTAGGCATGTTGGTACGTCTCTCCCGAAGGGGAGGATGGTGCCAATCCCCCATCCATTCACTTGAGATCAACTGTTAGCTACGTAAAATGTCTATTGACAATTACATTAAATGATTGGCACCAAGGGGGGGGGGGGGTAACAAGGCGGAAAATAAATCTGAGGAGGGTGGTGACCACCCTTCCTTCGGTAGACGGGTCAATTTCATGCACGCCAAGGATGAATAACCACCTATTGAGTGATTTAATTTTATCATTGGAACATTCCAAGAGGTCTATGAGAAATGTTGACAAAAACATGAGGCAACCCTGTGATCTTTCATCATTCTAAATGCGCATGTTATAGACACGATCCAAACAATGACAAATCAGTAAGAAATGTTTTGTCGAAGATTACCTGTTGAGATCTTGCTACTTGGTGTCTTCCCAGGCTCATCACTAGATTCGCTGTGGGAACAGAATTTAACGTTCTAAAAACATTAAGAACACCAACAGTTATTAAATGCTAAATGACGAAATGAGAAGTGTCACACTGAGATGGCTAGTGCATTGTCCTGCCAAAGTAAAAGACAGAAAATTGGCGAGTGCATCCTTTTCAACAATGTTCACGAATTAAACTTGCAGGTGAGGGTTCACACTCTGGGGTCTGTGATAGTATTAAAGAGGGGCAAAAAGCAGCTACATGACACTCTTTAAAAGATGGTGAAATTACCACGAAGTGATACCGGAAACACAAAAAAGCTGTGACACAAGGAGTCAAGTTTTGTCAAGTCAGGCAGCCATTATGTCATGTCCTGTCAAGTGTTATCGGATTAAGATATGGCAATTATAACAAAATTGCGTAACCACTTCTTAGTGCAAGATTGACTAAACAACTTCCTATACAAACTATTAATTGATTGGTTTTATTCATTGAGTATCCCATTGGGTTCTTGGGAATGTGAAAAAAAACTTGAGGTCACCCTGTGATCATCACCATTATAAAATGCGGATGTTATAGAACGTATCGAAAAATTGCCAAACTCAGTAACAAATGTTTTGTCGAAAGATCTTACCTGTTGATATCTTGTTACTTGTTGTCTTCTCAGGCTTATCACCAGATTCTCTCGTTGGGACAGAAATTCCACTTTCTAAACATTAATAACATCAAGAACACCAACAGTTCTTTAATCCTAAATTGAGACAATGGAACTGCTGGTACACGTGAGTTAGCTTCAGTGTATATGTCCTGGCTAACGTGCACACAAACTCCAGTGAATCCCTCTTCACGATGATTAAGCTTGCAGGTGAAGGGTCTTGCATGTTGGGTCGTGGGAGGTGTTTCCGTGGCCCCAAGCCGCTGGAATGACACTTTTAGCAAAAAAACAATGTACCAAAATCCTTAAATCGCTGTTCAAAAACACCACTTGTTCCTTTCAGGGCTAAGGACACAGTTCGTAAAGGGTAATTGTGGACTACGTTTATGGTGATTATGTTCGGAAGAGACTGGATCATTCAAGTAGGGTGGCGATATACACCCTTGAGAGCATAAAATAACTCACACTGTAAGAATCGTTCCATAAAAAAGTGGTAAAATATTTGCTTCCACCTTATGAGCAACAGTGTAGTAGTTGGTAGTAGTTTGATGCAATTTAATTAAATCTTGATTAAATTATTATTTAATACCTTGTTATAATAGTGTAGGTGATACAACGTAGGTTGACTTGCAGTATGAAACTAAGAACTTTGGGGTGCCAAATTTTTTTTTAGATACCAGTGTTGTTTTGGATTTTAAAGGCTTGTTCATGATTTTTCTCGTTGTCATATCGAAAAATTTGTCAAATTCAAAATCACAATTTTCTTTCCAAAATGTGCGTTTTGAATGTTTACCATTAAAGGTTGGCCTCAACAGACCGATACAAAATATATTTTCTCTCTTTCGTAACACAAAGGGTAATTGCCTATTATCATAGATTAATTCCAAACTTATCATTTGAATTCCGACATACCATTTCAATGTGAGCGAGTAATTGTATGTATTGCAATAGCCCATAGCGTCGGTGGCGGATTTAAGGGAAAAGGGCCCTACTCAGCGATTAAAGTGGGGGCCCTTTAGGGCCAATGGACGTGATTCTTAGTTTCTGTTGGAGAATTTTAAAGGTGACGAGGAATGATGTTCATTATTCATTATTTACTGTCAAGGGCTATGAGGGACTCTTCATTTCATGTATTACATCTGAAGGAATGTTGAATACACTACTACTCTTATATTTATCACACACAAACCAAAGTTTACAAGCGCCTAATTAACAAAAACTGGGGTATTTGCAGGTGTATTTCTACAAAAAGTTCAAAATAAGTCAAGGCATTTTGCCTCGGGAGGGATTTTGCCTCCGGAGTATGACAAGCGGGACAAAAAATTTTCAAAGGAAATTCCTATTCTTGGTAATACTGTGACACCCCTCTCAAGAAAACTGCTTAAAGAAACAGGAAGGAAGGCTTGAATATTTTAAGCAACTAATAAAATGTTCTTATTATTAACGTTTTAAAGAATAAAAATTTCTCATAAAATACTGAAGATAATTTCCACAGCGGCAAATCTGATGCGCGCTCCACAGAACTAAGAATCAATTTCCCTTTAGCCTTAGCCTCGCGAAGGCGACGTAATGGCGTCACTGTCGTGCGACTAGGGGTGTCTTAGGGGCCCTGAGAGCAATTTTAGGGGGCCATGGAATCAGGCTGCTGACACTTTGCTGACTCTTAAATCCGCCACTGCATGATCCCTGTACAAAATAGTTGCCAGGTTCCGGTAAACATCTTTAGGGTTTACATTAAAATTTGGGAAAGAATTCAATCAAAAGTTTACAGAGGCGATTGAAAAAAACACAAGCTTCTTGATAGACCAAATCGCAGGTTCGATGGTGTGAAGGTGGGTCGAGGCTGAGGAATCGGGGGTGCACCTTTAATATTACACAGTAGTGAAATGGCTTTGCAACATCAACATGTATTATTGTTTCTTCTATCAAACTGCAAGTATTATTTATCAGGAAAAGTGGTGAATGTATGCAAGTGCCAGGCCTCTCCTTGTCAGTTAGGAACGCAGTACTTTAAATCGGAACAGTGCCTTTAGAAATACACCATAGCGTGATAATGAGCATCGATGCATGTATACATTCAGATAAACCCGATATAAACAAAAACAAAACCCACACATGTGACACTGCTAAGGGACTCAGTATGAAAAATTGAGGTCAACCATAGTTTCTAGATGACCTTTGACCCACTGCGGGGGGGGGGGGGGGGGGGTAACTATGTGGGGCAATACCCAAGGACCATTACATGCCAGTACCATCTGGGAATAGTGTGCACGTATCGGGAAACACGAGCAATATGTGTAGGTTTAACATTTGGTGTCAAATTTTTACCACCTGTAGACACATCACACAGAAAGATAGAACACATACACTAAGTTCAAGCAATCTCTATGTGCCCTCTTGAAGACACACTGAAGTCCAACTGTCAGGTTTTGGGTAAGTGGCTCTTGCTTGAATTTGTAATACAACTGACAAAACACCGGTTCTGCTAGGTGCCACCCTCGATCAAACTGAAATTATTTTCATGGAAATAAAACGACAATTAAAACAACAACGCGGCAATCGAAAATTTGAAACAACATGTTTTTTCACTAAGAAATGGCACAGCATAATCTATGGTCAGACAACTACTGTATACTCTGTTCGTACTGTATTTGACATGAATTACAATGTCATACACTCCAAACAAAACTATAATATGTAAATTTACCAATAGTATTTGATAGCGCTATTCAAATTAAGGTAAGCGTTTTGCAATTAAAAAGAATTTCCATTAGGCCTAATGCATATAAAATTGCTTGGCTGGTTACATAATGACTGCGTATTCGGCTTAAAACAACATACAAAATAACATGTTTCTTTTTTCATTTAATATTGACTATAATAAAAATTGAATAATACTTTACTAAGGGCTGTCCCCAAAAAAGTGTGCAAGCAGATAACACTCCGATTTCTCCGACAAACCGCTGCATGGTGAATTTTATTTTCAGGAGGAATTAATTATACTTTTTGTATAAATTGTGCAAATCCATGAACCAGTCCGCACGCAATCCTGAGATATGACGGATTATTAAAAGGGCAGTGTTTTCACCATTCCAATGGGACTTTACACAGTTAAACATCATTTGTTCCGTTTTTCTGCTCGTCGCAATGGCGACTTCAAAACATTGAATGTACTGCTGTATTCCATGGCAACCCTTCAATATTAAACAACTGAGACAAGAGAATGACGACACATATTAGTTTTTTATATTTTATAAATGTCAAATAGAACAATAAAACACCGCACTCTAAATAATTAGATCAGCACAACTTGTAATGTCTATTTGTTATCTCTAACTCTGATGCCAGTGTTCGTGACAAATAGCATTCATGCTGTGAAGAGATAAATTTGTTAAAACTAATGACAATGTGTTTTGTAATAGTCACATGTCTTTTACAAGAAAAAAAAATAAAATAGCTTATAGTGACAGTAAAGTCCTTGCTCGGCATGGGCTGTTTGCCTGCCATCTTTTTACCAGACCCAAATGCGTAATGCCACAACGATTAACGGTACATTTTCTTGACTTTTGTCGCCTTTTTGAAGGTTTTATAAATAACACAATTGGAAAATTGCCATTCTTTTCATGCACATTTATTAATTTGTTGCTTTAAAAATTGACTTGAATCTAAAAATTCCTAAACATTTATTGCATTTTTAAAAAAATACTGTACTTTACATGCCCTACCCCGACCTTGACTATGTCAACAGAGAACCTATTTATAAGGAATAATTTTCATGTCTGTTCGCTTAACGTTATTAATGTTAGACATTATGTAAGATATTTGCATCAGATACAGCACTGACTTAATTAGTAGATATCACCTCCAGGTCTGAGGTTTCCATTATTTTGACTCAATGCCAACCACGATGAGCCACGCACCTATCTGATGTACCGATATCACTAACTGGTATTCCCATTGGAATGATGAAAACAGCTAGTCTTTAATAATCGTTTAATATCTCTGGTTTCGTGAACGGATTAGCATGGGATGCGCACAATTTATGGAAAAGAGCACATTACATTCTCCCATGACATTTCAGCAGTTTTTGAAAATCGAAATTTATTTCTGCTTGCACACCAATTTTTTGGGACACCCTGTATGACTAAAAGTGAAATAAAAAGGTACTTTCTACTGACCTACGTACCGGCGTAATATGATGTCCCTTGTTTTTCTTCCTCAGGTTCATACTATAGATCCTTTTTGTGGGATAGGCTTCAACTTCTAAGCAGAATTACGAAGACAAGGTTTTTGAGCTTCCAACTCAAGACAATCGTATAATTTTTGTATACATATGATATATATCCCTTAAATCCCAACTTTAACACATGAGATATTAACTCTGCACTGTAAAAACGAAGCGTAGATTACAAGCATACATTTACTCAGGGTGAAAACCCACATTGACAATTTTTTTTTTCAGAAAAGTGTTAAGAGTATTGACCATGTATACATCGACACAGATATTTAACTGTAATCTAGAGCGTGATTCTTTGGTTTGGATATGTTTTTGTTGTATCAGTAAGACCCAAGTCATTTTAAATTTTTCCTAATTAAGGCCACGCCCTTGGAATCTTTACGGCACGCATTAGACTGTGTATAGACCAAAAACAGTTGTTTTGTATTTGTCATAAACCACTGATATAATATCTGTGCTTGTTATACGCTTTGTTTTGGTTACTAACTTGTTCAATGTACTTGTGGATTTAAAGTTTACCCTCGTTTCTCTCCTGGGCCTTTGCCCTCGTGGTCCTATATCAATATTCACCGGATGAGTGCGGTCCTTAGAACTGTACGAAACAGTCTGTAGTGAATATTTACTTAAGTTAGTTTTATAACCAAACTTGTTATGAATATATACATATATTATATATAGATATATATATAACCAATATATATATATATATAGATGTATATAATATATATATATATATAAATATATATATATAGATTATTATAGATAACTATATAACAAGCCGCGAGACGAGCAGATGTCAAATAATAAATAATAGATCAATAATACTATATCCTTTCATTAAATGGGCCCTCTACAGATAACCAGCGTCTTAACAAAAATACTTAACCAACATTGTAAACATCAGAAATACGTATGTTTGTTTTGGTTCCACAACACAGCCTTGGGCCAATTGCCCTAAATCATCTTTCACAAATCTTATGCTTGGTACAGGAATAACAAGCCGATGTAAGACCAAAAGAAGCCACGTAGCCTCGGTCTTGTACTCATAATTACTATTACTATACAACACAATCATGCCAATTTAGACCATTAGTAAATGAAGAATGGCCCTGTCCGTAAAGAGACTTATACACATAACAAGGTTTCGTAAACAGCAACAATGACAAAGTGATCAAAGTTGTTGACAACTCTGTGTCATGATTATGAGTACGAAAACTTGGGAATGAGTACGAGTTCTTGGTCCTTAGTTTTTGCGTGAGAGTATGAGCACCGGTCCACAAACTATACTCCTACTCGAATACGATATGAGTTTTTTGTTCTGAACGTACTACACGTCTGGTTAGTAATGAATGATAAGGTATTTTTAGCGTGAAAATGCAGCACAATTGATTTTACATAATCCCCAGAATACTTACTTAGCTTCCTTAGGAATTTTGGTACAATTAAAAATTGGGCATACCATAACTGAAATTGGCTTTGTTGGCATTGCTAATTTAGAATAAGCAATTAGGAACACAATATCTCAATGGAAATAAATTAAAAGTGCCTACTTCTCTTTATTTCATTTATGATTGCGATTCTCTTTTTCATCATTTGATGCCGGCTATTGCAAATGCATAAGTGGATTTTTTGAGAATTCTTAATATTTCCCTCCCGTATGATAGCTTGACAAATTTCACATGGAAATATCGCCTTTGTGATTAGAAAGAAACCGTGAAGTCCTTGCATTTATATATCTTTTTATGTCTCCATTATACGACCATCAAAATGAAATTTGATTTGCTGTATCTTTGTATTTTGCAAAGACCATAGGGCGAGGTGGGAGTCCACAGTATTTAGAATCCATATATAGCGGTTTAAAGTGACCTGATATGTTTTACCTGACATATTACCACAACTCCTCCATGATTTTTTAGCGCCTTCCTGTCATATTAGACCTGCTTTCTATTTGTTCAATTTGTATCGTGTTTTCATCGATTGTCGTAAATGACATTAATCCTCAGCAAAACCATCCATTATTAAATTCCATAGTTGAAGATACATTACCATCTTATCATCTACCAAATAAATGCAAAAACCCTATATTTAATTTCCAATATTTGAATTTTTAAACATAATTTGAACTTTTGGATACAATGTCAGTTACAGAGCTAAATATTACTACTAATGCCTAGATTAATAAAACCATGCTATTAGCGATTTCTTTCTTCAAAATATAAACAAATCGCGGCCATCATTTGTCATCAAATTCCATTTTGTGCATTGTTTTATTGCAAATTGTGGTAAAAAGCTAGTAACGCGCCAGTACCCACACCCCGTATTTGTATGCAAAATTTGTTTTACTGTAATATAGTCAAACAAAACAGTCGTAAGAGGCATTTGTAAGAACGCGCTTTAAAAATTCCTTTAGTTTTGAGTTTCAAAAAGAAATAATATATATAAGGTGTTGATATTACCTACCACTAACCATTTTTAAGAGAAAACTGAGCATTTTGAATTTGAGAAGAAACTGACACTGAAAAATGTAAGTCACGTTTAAAAATCAATATTAGATTTCTTAATTCGTTATTCGTTCCTGATACTGATTATCCTGATACCAGACATTAGAATAAAGGCAGATAAAGACAGAGACTCCTTTGTATTTCGAAGATATATATCTTTTAACTTTATCTAATAGTCCGCTTATTTGGTTTATTATCCCAATCACATCATTCACGGATCTTTTTCAATGATTATCTAGTTATTTCATTCTTTTGATATGGATATGAAAACGCATTATACTCTCATCTGATAATATATTCCCTGGGTATTCCGAAGCTTTTTATTCCTAAGGGTCATTAGTCTGAAATTAGAATATAAACGTTATGTCCTAATGGGGTTAGTTCGAAATTCGACAACTCTCTGCGAAACTATAATCTTTATTTCTTTTTCGGACCAACGCCCCGTCCGATTAAAACTATTCCGAATCTAACCATTTGCAACAAAACAAAATCTTTAAATGCTTTCCTGACAGCACCCCTTCGGAGTGAAAATCTTTCGTAGCATTAACGACCTACCTATTTTCCGATCAATGACCATTTCGGACAAAATGACTCTTCGGATAAACGATCCTGTCAGAATACGACGCACCCTCGGATTAATAAACCTTTGGATATATATTACCTTCTGAATCAAATTGTTCCTTTTTCGGAATCCAAAATCCTTCGAATATAGTCCTCCACCCACGCACTATACGATCATATAGCTTGGGGTGCGAGTCAAACGACCTTGCGTAAGAAAACAACACCCCTTGTTTCGCGTCCCGCTACCAATTGGCTTTGTGGGATTTGCTTCCTGACGTTGGAGTCAGACGTTTATCGCAAGTCCAATAAGCCATACCGTATTGCCGCACACAGCGTTGGAGGAAAGTAGCAACGCGTTGCGACATTTCGGCAACGCGTTGCGATATTTTGGCAACGCGTTTGCGGTGTAGGCCCATCAAAATCATTATTCTGTGACTATTTCAAAAAAAAATAGACTCCACAAACGCGTTGCTAGACCTTGCACGCGTTGCAAACCTTCACAAAACGCTGTTTGCAAGTTTAACAACACTTGCGAAGGTCCACAAGCATAAGGGTCAAACGTATTTCCCTTCACAACGCGTTGCCAATACGTTTGACCGTAAGGCCTTCACACCGCGTTGTGAGTTTACAACGCGTTGTGAAAGTTCGCAACGCTTGTGAGGCTTGCAACGAGTTTGAAGGTCATAAAAAAAAGGATCATACGGTATTGGCCACAAACGCGGTTGTGGGTCTTTTTTTTTAAATACGTCCCATAAGAAATCCTGATTTTGATTGGCCGACAACACAAAGCGTTGCCGATGCAAACGCTTTGCTACTTTCCTCACACTGTGTCGGCAATACGTTATGACCCGTAAGACTTGTGGACCTCACAACGCGTTTTGTAAAGCCTCAACGCGTTGTGAAGCCTCGCACGCGTTGCTAGATACTTTTCAACGCGTTGTCGGTCTTTTTTTGAAATAGCGTCACAGCAATTGATCATTCTATTGCCGACACGCAACCGTTGTGACCTTCGGCAACGCGTTGCGTACTTTCTCTCCCAACGCTTTGCGGCAATACGTTATGGCCTTTATGGCTTATGCGATAGAACGTTAGAGTCATACGGAGGGGGACGTTATACAATTTGAGGTCCCGACTTTGGAGGCAGACGTGTCGGAGTCGACATTGAGACTTTGGGAATTACACTTGGCTACAGCCCTTGGAGTTTACACCGATGGTTCAGACTTAGGGAAGAGCGGTTGGGATCCAGAAGACGTGTTGGAAGACACTTTGTGTGGGGATTGTTAGATTATTTTTTTCAACTCATTTTTTACCAATCTATAGTAACAATTAGTTTCAAATCAAGTATACATGTTATCTTCCAAACCTTACCCGTTGATATCTTTGTCCAGCTGTCTCTGTAACCTCATCAGTTGTAAGGCCCCACGGAGAGGTTTTTCCACCCTCCTGTAGCCTCTGGGGGGGTAACATCCCTATGAGCTCCTGAAGTTTATTAACACCATCATGTTAATAACATGCCTGGATTGTCTACGTATAAATAGGTTCTGCCTCCCTCTGGGCTAAATGTTGGCACCCCCCACCCGCGCAAAATGCGCATAAGGATAATGTACATCCCCAAAGAATCATCTTTTGGAGTAAAAAAAAAAAAAATTGCAAAACCCCTCTAAGTTTCTGGACCTCGTGACGGATCTGCTTTGTTGCCCCATAAAGCCGACATATAGTGAACCCCGGTTTTTTGTTTACGACGCAAAGAAGCTAATTTTAACAGGATTGAATAATTATTGCATATTAATAACTCTCAATAAATAATGTTTCCATGCTTTTAAAGAATTCTTTTAGATGCAAACACTTAGTAGAATAACAACACATTCTTCAGATCCAAAAGTAGCCACGACTTGTTCATAGGAACCCGTAAGAACATCAATTGCCAATCATATTGTTAAAATGCAAATGAACGTTTCTGAAAGATCTCTACATAGAGATAACCAGAGAAAGTCTAAATCAACGAAGTCGTAACATTTTCTGTTGGGCTTTACTTGCAAGATTTTTTTAAATTATTCCTGCTTCAGCATGGTACACTGGGCATAACAGTTAATTGAAAAAATATGAAAACGTTCAAGAATTTCAAAATACCATTTTAAAAATTCAATTTATCATAGGGACACGTGGATCAGAAAGAGCTTTCTAGTCTTGGTACCTTTTACAGACGTCATCATAGCACCTGTTCTTTTTGGTTGTGATAGTTCACTAATATTAAGGTTATTTCCAAAATTTCAGTTGATTTCTATTTCCATGATGCCTTGGGGTTCAGGCGGGATTGGGGACAGACCAGGGTTTTCACCCCCCTACTATTGAAACATGCTGTTATTAGATATACAGGCATACAGTCTCCATGTAATCCACTGAAGACGGGATATTCTCATGGATCATTTGCCCAAGGTCCAATAGAACCACGGGGGGGGGAGGAGCGGAGATCACCAATAGTTCTTATACAATCAAATCTAGAATTATACCCAATTAAATCCCTGCAAGTGGCCTGCCGGGGGCTCGAACCGGGGACCTTCTGCACCAACGGCGAATACCCTACCAGTGTATGCCACGCCTTCCCTAATTCTGTGGTACGTTTTTGAATGGATTAGCAAATGGTTTTAATTACGCTGGTCTAAGGCCACTCTGTTGTATTCCGCAATACGGACCAGACAATTAAATTTATCCCACAGTACGTAGATCAAATATGCCAAGTAAGATTGGGCACACGTACTTATACATAACCCAAGAGATGTTAAAATCTCAACTTGATTTAGATTAAATAATTTAAATTAAAATTAGGGAAACTACGGCAAAAAAGAAAGAGAGAAAAAGTCATCGACAAACCCGAAAGTAGACATCATGTTTCAAAACCTGCGTAAAAATTTGAAGTTTATTCGATTTTGGAGGGATTCAACAAGAGTAACACACATGAAGTACAAAATGGTAGAGAAGAGTGACGTGCTCGTATTTCGTTTTAATATAAGTGCATTAGGCGGATCTTCTTTATAATTCATCATATAATTGGCACGCTTATTCAGATATGACAAGCAAGAAAACAAGAAAATGTTTGCGAGTTCAGTCTTGCTTATATACATTTTCGATGATGAAGGAAGGGCAAGTAAAATTATTGAGGAAGTAGTCAGGAGGAATTGTGGGCGCAGGGTGGACATGGAGTACAGGGAACTTTTTCTATCGATTGAAATTTTTTTTATAAAGACTCTCAACCTAAAGAATTTCTGGAGGGTGTGCAAAATTCCGCGCAGTGGCATTGATAGATAATCCAAAATGGCCGCAACCACTCTCAAATTCATTAAATAGCCATAATTTTATGTTCTATCGAGGTTTAAAGAACAGAAGGAATCTACTGGACAAGGTCTTGATGGTGGATGTGATCACAACATACCACATCCCAGTATGGCCACCCCGAAATCCAATATGCCCAGAATCATCCAATTGACCATAACTCATAAAAATATTTTGATAGGGCATAATTTCTGGGCTCTATACCCAAGTAAAACTCATTCTAGCATTGCAAGTGTGTAAAATGAATCATCAGATGCAGCCTAATATGACAGCCTTTTAAGGATCTTTAAAACCTACAAATTGTCCACATATTCATACATATATTGCCGCCTTTGAACTTTTGAAAAGGACCATTACTGAAAATCACTTCCACGAGTTTGAAAACAATTGGGATGTTTAATTCTGTAAAAACAATAAAAACAGGAAGAGTCGGGGGGGGGGAGGTGGACAGAAAAGCAAAGGTGTTCACATCCCTGACAGAATCCACAGTGTTGTATCTGTTATGTTTGCGACACAATTCGAAGGCATTCACACCGGGATCAGCATTGTAACTTAGGCTTGTAGTAAGATATGAGTTCTGTCAAGTGAAAGATATATTAGCCGGGATAGCACATATTATCAATAGCAATGGTCTCTGGAGCTGATGATAATATGCTAGTTCAAAAGTTGGTAATTTGCTGGCAGTAGGTAATGTCAGCATCCTTGTTCCAGAAAATTGCCACAAACTGCCACTTCACCACGGAACTCTTCCTGTTTGTACTGTGTTAACGAGAATGAAACATCCAAATGCTGTCAAACTCGGGAAGTGATTTCAGTAAGGGTCTGTTCAGTATGTCATTTTTTATGCCATATGAATTATGCCCCTTGAAATTCTACGTGCATTTTCTACGGCAGCCTACGGTGACTTACAACCATCTCATTGATTACTGGTTTTAACTAAATTATTTTAATTTTTATGTTGTTTTGTTATTTTATTAATTTCAACATTAATTTAACGCAATTTATGCTTAAACCCCTGAAATTTTCCCTGGATCCATCCCCTTGCGCCCGCCTGAACAGGGGGGGGGGTCCTTAGGGCTACGCCCTAAATATTCTGAAATACGGGGGTATTTTAATGACAATCAGTACATGATCCATTAGATATAGAATGGATGACGTTATCTACAACGGACAGCGAAAACGGTGGCGTTGTTGATGATTGAATAATTTATCAAGCAGTGCGGGACACTCGCAATTACAACCAGCATCCGCTCCAAGCAGGTGGAAACAAGAACGGCCGCGCCCGATGGGCTTAATATGGCACATTCAAAACGCAACTCACTGAATCAAATAGATTACAGCAATTGCAAACCACACACTGAGATTAAGCGCTTTGATGTGTGTCGGTCAGAGTTTTTCTCACAATCCGCTTCTTCTGTTTGAAAAAAGAAAAGGCAAATAAAGATGTAAAAATTTGTTAATAACATTTTCTCGCTATAATACTTACCAAATATATTTATTACCAAATTAAGAAAATTATAATATACCAAAAATATTCACCTTTTTGACAAAAATAAATTACAATTGCGCACTGCTAAAAGAGCATGTTTTTTTTAAACAAAAAAACAAACCATTAAATTTATTTATTTAGTTATTGTTTTAATCATTAACGTTACTGATTTTTTGTCTATTTTTTGCTTATTTATATTTATTTTTTTATTTGTCATTTTTTTTTTTCGATTTTTATTTTTTTATATTTGAATTTGTTGTTGTTGCTGTTTGTTTTTGTTGTGGGTTGTGAAAATTTATTTTTTTTATTTTTTTATTTTTTAAATTTTTACTTATTTTTTTTTTTTTTGTTTCTCCTATTATTAATAATTATTTTTTACTGAAATTTCATTTCATCATTTTTCAAGCCACGTTAATCTGTTGCTGTTCCTAACAACAATTTTTTTTTGATTCACGTTCAGATGAGTTGCTATATTGAATCCATATCAAAAGCATCGGCTCAGTTCTTATTTCCTACTAGAGCGTATTGGCTTGTTTAAATGCGAGTGTCCTGCACTGCCTGATAACTTATTTAATCATCAACACGCCATCGCCTCCGGTGTCTTGCAGATACCGCATCATTTTACACATGTTTTGCTTTTAATAAAATGGTAAATGTTGCCGAAATTGACATCTGGTATCGTTCGTTTCTTCGTTCGTGCAAGTTCCCAAAATCACAGTGACGATCCGTTTTTTAAAAGCAGCTTGATAGTTTCATCATCCAGGTTGATCGGCCTGGTATCCCTCTTGGGGACTTGTAGCCCCACAGTCATCTAGATGTGGGCTATGGTTTGTGGTGGCTCCTCCACAAACGCAGTTTGGTGAAAGTTCTACTCCGAATCTTGTGAAGGAGTTCTTTGTACGACCAACGCCATTTCTGAGTCTGTTGAGGTTATGACCCATGCTTTCCTATCAAGGTCACAGCCTTTGGGCTTGGCTGGATGGACTGTCCACCAACTGCTTTAGGTTCAAAAGAGGATGACCTTTGCTCATACCATCTGTCAGTGATGCAGGATGATCGATAGGGATACGGTGACTGCAGTGTCATGGTTGGGTAGCAAAGTGATTCCGTGAAATTCTCTGATCCTCAAAGGGTGGTTTGGTGGTGGGATTAGGCTACCAGGTTCATCACATTTCTTTGGCGAGCTTGATCGTCTTAAGGTTCCTCCTAAGGTTGCAGGAGCTAGTGCCAGACCGAATTGGAAGATATTCTACAAGGCCGTCGCAAATGTCAGAAAAAAAGGGTATCAATGGACAACGCATAAACATTGGAAAACACACTTCATTTGTAATAAAACTTGCATACGATCTCTGCGCAGCGGCGTTAACTGCAACCACAAAGTTGCATTTTTTGACGAGGTGAGATTTCTATAGCTATTATTTTTGCGAAAATGTTGCATTTCTCATTTTTACTAATTTTATTTAAAGTTGATAATCAAAGATTTAAAACATGAGTTAGCAAAATGGTAAACGTTCCTACGTTCCCGGATAGTAGAATCCAGAGTGGCTTTTGTATTTGCAGTTTAACACGAATATTGTGACGAGATATTACTAAATCAAGTACAATATAACGACCATCTCATGGATTATACTAGGAATTTTAGTTAGTATGTTTACATGGCGTTGTTGAGTTCGTAGCACTGAGACACCTAAAATCTAGCGATGTTCAACAAGGGGTAAGGTTTCAGATTATGATAAATAAGAATAGTGAACAGCTCCAATACATTTCAGTTGTCCTTCCATTTCTCTCGCCGTCTGTCCCAAGCTCTCTTTCTTCCTTCATCTCCGTCCTTTCATCTGGGCCTTCGCTTACCAATTGTGAAATATTCATTAACTTGCAGACTTGTATATGAGACAATTAAGGTAACGAGATAGAAGACAAGTAAACCAGAGCATGAGAAATACCCGTTTTTAGTTTTTTTACTAAGTAGTGACTCGCTCAAATATGGAAACTTGAGGTCTGTTGTGTCATGCCGGAAACTGTTTTAAACCTAAAAGAAAACTGCATGACATTGTGTCAGAAATCCAACGATTAAAAAATGGTTCCATCTAGGAATAAAAATGAGCGAATCTCTTCGATTAGGTCAAGACGTCAACATTTCAATTTTAGGTTCTTAAATTGAAAATTGGACTGTTTTATTTTAGTACGCTATTACCACATATGGAACTGAGGAACTTTAAAACGTTGAGTTGGGTTCTGCTACCTGAAACAAAAAAGGCGATATCCAAGCGGGTGTGGGACTACAGCAAACAGAAACGCATATAAAAAAAAAGATAAGCCATATATCTGCGATTGCACACAAACCTACATTCAAAAAGCGTCATCAGTTTCAGGATATGGATGTGATTCGATCAGATAGTCCAGGAGGAAGGGAATTGTGGGATCAGGGTGGAAATGGAGGACAGACTTTTTTTACGATCGATTTTAGGTCATGAGGCCAGCAAAACGAACGATAAATTGTCTGGAGGGGTGTGCCAAAACTTTCGGGCAGTGCATTTGCTAGAAATACAAGATGGCCGCTGCCCACTCTCAAATTCAGTCAAATGGCCATATTGTTAGTTCTATATCCAGGTTTTCAAACCAAGGAAGGAATCTACTGAACAGGTTTTTAATGGTGATTTGATCACAACATTTACCATCAAATCCAATATGCCACCCCGAAATCATCCAATTGACCATACCTCATCAAAGTATTTGTGATAGAGGCATTAATTCTAGGCCTCTATACCCAGTAGGGAACTCATATCTGGCATTCGATGTGTGTAACAGGCCTTACCAAAATTCAAGAAATCAAGATGGCAGCCAATAGGGACTGCTTCAAGATCTTTAAAAAACTACAAATTGTCATATATTAATAATATATTGACCGCAAGGTTTGAATTTTTAAGCATGGGGTCAAAACCAAAATACCAAATACCGATGTTTTGTAGGGAGGTTCAAAAGACCTATTCGATCTCATACTTTTATTTAAAATTAATCCTATATTTTGGATGCCTATAAACTAATCAATACAGTGGATAGTAATTATAGGTTTTAAAGAATGCTAAAAAGGCAACAATAATTGGCTCCATCTTCCAATTTTGCATGTTAACGAAACATAAATGCCAGATAAATTGTCGACCACCTACCGAGAAAGCTTCAAAGGTTTGTAAAATAAAATTATTGATTAATAATAAATAATTAGTGATGTAATACATATAATATAGATATAGATAGGTGTTTAAGTATCTTAAAGCCGGCTCTATTGGCGCCATCTTGATATAAAAAATGTCGATTTACAGAGAAAAGTGACCAACACATATATCCTCATAAGTGTAATTAGATTAATACACCATACATATACACACTAGATACAAGCCTCTTCACTGCCAAAATGGGAGACAAAATTGACATGTCTGGATGCGTTCGAAATGCATTTGGAGGTTGTTAAAAAAACACTTACAGATTTGTCAATGTACAGATTTGGACACTGTAGTAGAAACAGGTTTTATGTGTTTTAGGGTTTAAATCGTGCATATCCTAAATGCTGCTAACGGGAGGAGGTTAAATGATAATGATCCGACGGCATGTTTGACTTTTGAGCCGCCATATTGGATTTTTGAGGCAATTAATGACCAAATTACACTTATTAACACTTCATCGTGCGTACAACAACGGAGTACCGCAAAAAAAATTGTCTCTATCAAAAATGACCTTGTTTTTAGGGATTTTGGACATGGTAGCCGCCAGAGTGGATTTTCAAAAAGCAATTCACCAACTTTGACCACATAATTCAAAATTAGTGCCTGTAGGTCCTAATAAACTAAAAACTTTATCGATATAACAGTCTGTACTCTTTTTCAATCCTTCAGGCTGTGTGCACAAACTTTCACCTGAATAGTAGCACATCATGGAGATAATGATAAAAGACTAGCCTCGGTATCTGGTCTTAAAAAGGAGAATGACTATTTTAAACATTTAAACAATATTTAAAGAATAAAATATTCGGGCTTTTTTTTTATCAATAAGCGCAAGTCCACGAAAACTGAAATTGGTATTTACCAATTTGTACTGGGGGGTTCCATAGAAGTTGTGTCCTTTCTTCCATTATTGTTACTTTCATTTGTTCATTACAGTCGCACATTTTTCTTTGATTGGGCTATTTCTACATTGCTTGCATGCAGTAATTACCACCCTTTCAATTCCACAGACGCCGTTAAGTAGTAGTATTGGGACGTATGGAAATAGGTCTAGCTTGAAAGCTAATTTCAAATACTTTGTGAGATGGAGACCAAAAGTGGCTTAGTCTGAATTGTACCATTGCATACGATTCAGAGATTGTCAAGCGGTGATACTAATCATGATGGTGGCGTGTAATGGTAATGACATAGTGCGATTGATGACATTGGTTTCGGTTTTAAAGGCCATGAATCGCATTGATGTTTGACACTACGGTACCTACGTAACGATGATGAAGGGGTGGTTCATGGGACTTAGGGCTTTGGTGGGTATCCTGGTTCTAAAAAGTGATCCAACGGAAACGAGTTGTTCACACTGCTCTTGCTGAATCAATTTTCATATAAAATGGAATTCCATTGACTCCAATATTACAATTTTTGGTGGAAAAATTTATACATTTGTTGTATAGGGAAGCTAATTGATCTAAGTTGATGATATTGTGTTTTTCCAAATTGTACTCGCTGCAAGAGGACAAAGGCAACATTTGAGGATGAGGATCTTAGAACCTTATGCTCGATTCGGACAATGACCCTTTGGACCGTGAACCTTATGCTCAATTTCGACTAATGACCCTTCGGGCCAATAAAAATTATGTTCAATCACTTAAGCCTAATTCATATTCGGACTAACCGACGTCTCCGGACCAATGAACCTTAGCTCATTCGGACTAATGGAACTTCGGACTACGACCCTCCGGACTAATGACCCTTCGGAACAACGAACCGAATCCTTGAACACTGCTATTTTTTCTGTCAAATTATTCAATTAGAAAAATAGCTTACGAGAATCATAACGACTATCTGCAAATTTCAAAAATTTTGACTCATTCCGGGGTTCAATTGATGGTGTGTGTGGGGTTGAGCAGTGTTTGGCGAAATTCGATATTACAATACCAAAACGGTTAAATACATGGAAATATAATCTTGTAGGACTTTCACTAGTGAAAGTATCGATTGACTTAAAATGCAAGGCAGAGGGGCATACGACAAAACTCGAAAAGCATACAGCTAATACACTATTCACGTCTTTTAATACGACCCAAACATTCAGACTGGTATACATATCTACTTAATTCCAACATGAAGCCAAATGGTTAGCCAATCATAAAAGTTGCCCAATGGTAAAGATCCCTGAATATGTAGAATGCAAAGATAGCCAAAATGTATTTTGGAAAGGGAGAGCAAAATTTGGAATCTTGACTTGGATAATAATTCAGTGAGTACGTAATACTGAAGTAGTCACGAGCATACGCAGTCAACAAACAGGAGCTCGGACTTTTAGATGTTACGAACTATTCTGATGGTCTCATGAATATATAATGTGATTAAGTGCTAAGTATAATGGCTATTAGGAACCAATGTTTCAGAATGCGGTCGTTTAATTGCCGCTAATCGGACGTTGCTAATTTTTCTGATGGTAGTTAATAACGATAACGTAAGAATATATTGTAATCACAGGTTCCTATTCTGATAAGTCAACACAAGTGTTAGGGACTAAAGAAAGGGAGGAGTAGTGTCTGATTACCAGTGGGCCCTTACAGTGATTGTTAGGGGACAGGTGAGTGGTGTGTCAGGGATTGATCGTGATTTTTGCGGTTCATCCAATCGTATCAATGAAAATACATAATTAGTAAGGTTCCACAACGAGGATTTAGTGTGTGATTTTTTGTTTGCTCTATTTTATTTATATTGGACCACTTGAATAAAAAATGTTTAAACTTAAATGTTCATCTAATTTATATGTAACTTGATGAAGTCTTTGATTAAGTAGTAAGGTGGTCGACAACGTTTGGAGACCTGTTCTGTTCATAAAACATCAAAAGGAAAAATTTTTTTCCCGGGCCTTAAATTTCACTGGGTGATGAGACAAATGTTGCCCTAGGTTTTTAACCATGTTAACGACTGCTTAAAATAAAAAATTTTCGATCATGACAGGTATATTGTAACCTTTAAAATTATGGTATTTGATAATAGGGATCCAGGTCCCCCTATCGGTACAATTTTCAAAATAAAATAAAACACAATTGCAATTTGAGACAATTGGACCTATATACATAATGCAATTGGCATATATTGCACAATTAACGCTGAAGTTGTACTAATGCGATCAAAACAGATGGGCCCATTTTGCCGTCTTAAGGTGAGAACGCAGGTTATACATTTTTGATAATTTTGACTTTGTTAAAATCCATTGTTTCGGTTCGAATCCAGCCAAGCGCAGATGAATTTTTTTTTTTTTCAACCCCCTAAGTGGGCCGGCTGGCATCTCAGGGAAAGATTAATAAATAGTTATCATTGTCTACTGAGCTAAGTAGTTAAAATTCCATATTTATTTCTTACTGTGAGAAGATCCCTTAAGGAGAAACAACCGAAACTTGTTTAGCGTATCGTCTAAGGGTCTAATACTAGAGTCTATTTGTATAGTCTAAGATAAAATGGCAAATCCCCAATGCTGTTGTGTACACATCTTCCGAGAGAGATCAGAGAGTTAGTAGGTGAGAGAGAAATAGAGAAGGGGAGAACGGAGAGAGAGAGAGGAAACCTCTACTATAATAGCTGGGGATGTCCAGGGTATTGTATCAAAAGGGATTGCCACATTAGTGGGATGTCATAAGTTTGTGCTTTTTTTTAATTCAATATGTTTGCAAATGCGTCGATGTAATATTAAAGAAGCCTATGTGTAGGTGTGAACTCGCTAGCTGTGGAGTATGGCTTGTATCACGTGAGGAGAAGTTTGCTATGTTTATTTCGCGAAGTTGGTAGAGCTTAGCAGGACTTTAGTTTAATTTTTGGCTACCACATACTGCGGTTTATTTGTGAAGCATAAAAGCTATATATTTTTCTGGTCCAAAAGAGGACACTATAGTTTACAAACATACTGGTGGATGAATATTACATCTCGGCGTGTCGTTTGTAAAACAGCAAATTTGTTGTGCTGGACACAGTTATCATACAGAGTTGCTCCAAATACGAGAATTACTTAAGAAATTCGCACGGACTTTTTAGCGTGAACTTAAAGGCACTGAAAAAATGATACTTAGAGAGTCCAAAGACCCATCACCCAACAAAAATCAGAATATTCTTGGACCAGTGGTGCAAAAGAGGCTGACGGAGAATGGAGATTCAACAAAGATTATATTGGATCCTACATTAACAATGATTAAAACAGATTAACAAAAATAAACGCAAGAAACCGGAATAGGTCAAATAGACATACAGATGGCAAATTGCAAGAGAATAAACACAGAAACAAGATGACGTACATGACAAAACCACCAACAGAAGAGTCTCATTGAAGTAGAAAACGAACAGAGAGATGAATGGACATAGTTACAAAGAACGTGGTCTAGAAGCCAGGTGATGTTGGAAGACAACACCAAAAGAAGTTATGACCAGAATTAAAAGATGCTGGAGTTGGATTTAAGGTGTATTACAAAGAACATCATATTGACAGCAAATAATTTTTTTTATCAATAACATTAGAAATAGTTTGCAACTTGTGTGTTAGCTACAGGGACAAGCATCTATAGACAATAATTTCAGGACAGTATCATCATGCATAATTGCATGGTAATGAAGAAGATTACCCCATAAGTTACATATAGTGTACGTCTTACATAGTTTTCCCTCATTAGCCCAAAAAATGTAGATACTGTGTTTTTTTTCTGGGCGCAGATTTGGTTGGTCAGTTTTTTGTATTAAATAGAATAACTTAAAGGCTTAAAATCTGATTTCGAAAAATACCAAAAGCTTTGTATTTATCCATCATAGCCTTTTGGAACTCAATTTTTATGTTGACATTTCAAACTTAAAATTTGGAATATTTTAGTTCTCAAATATGGTAATTACAAAATATGGGCATAATGTAATTAAATGCTTAGATATACTTTAGTATTTAGGTATTTAATTTAGTGTTTAGATATTTGCAATGTTTTGCCTTGCCAACATTTGTGCTGTGTGGATACTAAACTCTGAGGCTGGTATTCTGAAAGTAAGTCTCACTTTAGTCTGAGTTTAAACAGATTGCGCCCCACGATGAGTGGACCTTTTTTCCTTTCACAGTATTTTGAAAGGTTTAAATGTAACGGAGAAGGTATATCCTCATGGATGGAACGGCCCTCCATAGAATTTTCTCACCCGTACGCACATTTAATTATGTTGAAAAGAACCAAAGGTCCACTCTTGAGTACTAACCAGGGTTTAAACCCAGGACTAAAGTAGACTCTCCTTTCAGAAATACCAGCCTGAGTGTTTAAAAGTGTAACAAAAACCTAAACGTTTTTGGTTTACAGTGTAGAATCCCATTTTTGCAATGAGAGCTCTATAGAAGAGGACAAAGAGGGTCTAAGCTATATTTTAAAAGAGTGTGCAAAAAGTCACTCGCTAACAGATTCATAATATTTAAAAAAAAGAAAATTAAATCATCCAATATCCCTTCCCCTGTCGCTCCATTATGGCCAGCACAGAACCACTGCGAGCCATAGTTTAAACTTCGACAGCATTTGGTCAATATTTTACTAAATATACCTCCATTTTATATATAAACATCAAACACTACTGTTTGAAAACTTTGGTTTTCATTACAAAATACGCTACTTATGCCCCTTCTGTTGAAGTACCTGCAGAAGGAAGGCAGAACGATCACTTTTAATAAATTTTTTCATCATTCAGCGTGCCCACCCTTGGTACCAATCTCGAAGACAATATTTTCAGGAATTAAAGGCGATGTTATTTGGGATCAAATAAAGGTTATCCAATCCCACAAGTGTCTCTGCCGCCGACTTTTATATTCCTGACATCTTTTAAGTACCTAAAAACGTTAAAAACTGTGAGACAGGTAATATAAATTTATGCCTCAAGGCATGCACTGCGTTGTCCGTTAACGAATATCACACATTAATTTACAAAACACCCGTTTGTCCGAGTTATGATATAGGTATAACTATTAAGCCTGAATGTGTAGTAGAGATGATCATACAATCGAAAGACGAGTGTCAAAAATTGTTAAGTCTAGATTAACGTAATTTAAATTGCTTAGCCACTTGTTTTCTTAATGTCAAACGAAGGAATCAAGTACGACAATCCACTAGTGGTTTTTATGGGTTTATTTTTAGCTACCTCATCAGGATGACGTACGTCTTTAATTGATCATTTAATAAAACCAGTGTTATTAACAAGAAAATATTAGGTGGAAATTCAGGGTCGTCAGGTCAATAGTTATAGACATAATCTGTGTGTTTTTTTTTGATGGGTCATTTTTAAGGTCATCCTAAAAAAAAAAACTCACTGATTCTAAGAAAGGCTTATTTGGGTGCATAATTTTTGACATTTTTCAGAATATTGAAAACGTTTCATCTCAACCGCAAGATCTTAAGGGCTCTTTCGTGATCCACAGCCTTGTCCACTGAACTTACCTAAAAAGCTGAATATTTTTATATCATTCGAACCGTTGGCCTAGGTATATAGGTTGCTTTTGTATTTTCTGTTCGTTTTATAAACAGTGGCCTATGGAGTACCGTAATCAAATATTTTTCTCATTAAAACGCACCATCAGAATCCAACTGAAATTTTGGGAAATAACCTTTCTCGTGCATATCTTAGTGAACCATAAACAAAAAAGAGCCGCTAGGTTCCGAAATACAACTTAAGGTTTATAGTATGATGTTTAGATGCCATGCACGAGGCGTGTACAGGTACTTGGCATATGGGTTTCTTTGGGGTTTTCCTTTTTTTCTGGATCGGTAAGAACAACAATATTATCTTGTCCCGGTTGTTGATCGTCAAAAAGAACTCACATACAAAGTATGGAAATAACAGGGAAAAATACCTTAGTACTTTTACTCATACATGATTCAGCTATCTATGCATAAAACAAAATTTGTACGCAAGACTTGTGCCAAAATGAGAGCCTTGTCTGAGTATTTTCTGAATTTCTAAGAGTGAAACGAAAGGGGTACTGAAGCATGAAATATACATTTAAACGTTCCAACCTTTTGAAACACAGAAATGCAATTTAAAACATTTTCTAAACACAGCTGTCAAAATCTAAATGTGCTAGCATACACGTGTAAATCCATCCGAACTTAATTAAGTCTGCAACAAAGGCATTAAACATGCATAAATTTAGAACAGAAGCACACGTTAAAATTTTCATTAAAATACGTATTTTAACTGTCAGCTCTGGACTCACAACAGTTAAAACGACATTTTTTAACATTTTATTTGCACTTGTCGAGTCCCTTTTAACAGTTATTTGCGCGTTTCCGAGTCCTTTTAACATTATTTGCATGTTTTCGATCCCGGCTGACAGTTAAATAACGTTTTTTTTTTAAGAATCTTTTTTGAACAGTGCATGTGCTGAAATTTTGGAACGCCCACGCCTTTTTCTAAATTAAAATTCGACATGCATTTTTTTCTTGAAACATTAGCCTTCTTCATGGGGGGGGGGGCTAATGAGTCTACAACGTTAATTAGAAAAATGTGATTATAGCATTCACTAGAGACTAATTTTGCTGTGGAACCCGTGGTGTGAAAGCTTGACGGGGGAAACACGTCCCCTAAAATCTATTCCGTCCCCTCTATCACCCTGTCATTTAAGCAATCCTGTATCTTAACACCGAATTTACGAATGCAATCACTCTAAACTGCAGTCTCTTCCACAGTTTACTGGTTTTTTAAGACTCAATATTTCATGCCAGGCGTCTAATCGGTTTTTAATATCTCTTTCAATTGATTTCAAGTGACTTTATAGTACACAGAAAGCTGGCTGATTGTGTCGCTAAAGCACTTGATAGCTGCTTAATATAAATAATACACTGAAATTTGAACAAAATCAAAACAACTGCCTTTTTCAAGTGCATAATTTCGTACATACGATTTGAGCTTCCCTCTTTGTATTATGTAAAGCTTCCTTTTAAGTAGGTAACTGACCGGAATGGAGTCTTAATAAATCTACTTGTTGTATCGGACGCAAGTTTTGCCATAATGTTTGTGCAAAGTTGTGTTCAATGGTGTGTGTGTGTATGTGCGTGTGTGCTTATGTGTGTTTTGTGTGTGATTATGTTTATGTGTGTGCGTATGCGACGCGCGTGTATGTGGGTGTTGTGTGTGTGGTGTGTGTGAGGTAGTTTTCCACCTTTATTCGAAAGTATCAAATCGTTAAATAATAGGACAAGAATAATAAAGAACACCACCGCAGAATAGTTCATTTAAATAAAAATCCAGTGGGGGAATCTTGCCATAATAACAGCCACCTCAGCTCGGGTCATGTGTTTTCACTTGGTGCGATCTAGAACACAATTGGTCATAATGACTAAGAAATAACTCGTGATGACGCCATTATGACTAACTACAACAACTACCACCATTATGACTAAACTAAACGCCAAACAACCGCATAAAGCTTAAAGCTGGTCGTAATGAAGTCATAGACTGTTGTTTAAACTAGCCAATGGGTAGAACGTTAGGTAAATTGAAACTAGTCGATAAAACTTGACTGATTTGTTCAACTAATTTATTATAAAATATATAAAACATCATATTTGTACTGTAAGCCTATGTTTAAAAACTAAGCCTGATTCGGCGAACAAAAGAAGACAAATAAAAAATAAATCCAGGATGGGTGTAACTTTTTTGACTGAAAGAAAAAGCACATAACTTTTCTACCAAATATTTTTAAGACAAACTGTTTTGCCTAAATATAGATAAAACTGACAAAGTAATATCGAGTAGTATATAAATAAACGTGATCTTTACAATAATAAAACCAAATACGGGGTAGCCAGAATGACCAAAGCTTTCGTGACTGACAATAACAGATATTTGTTTTGGTTAGACGACATTAAAGCGGCACTGGCACATTTTCACAAAATATGAAATTTCTTCAATTTGCTCTCAAATGATAGTCTAGGCCGTTGAAAGAACAGAGATATATTTTACACATAAAAATAACATACCCCAAAACAGATAGGGACATTGATATGAGGATAAAGACATCCAGGTAATTTGTAGGCCAACTTTTCAGTTTTCCATAACTTTAATCAACAAATGTGTATATTACATGAATATTTTTGAATCGTACTCACTGATATTAAAACCACAAAGGTTATAGACCGGTCAAACAGTGTGCATAGCGTGAGAAACATGCATACGGAGTGTGTGTTCTTGTGTTAAAAGCCATTTTCGTCGTCTGCTGAATTTAACGTCGCCGGCGACGTTAAATTATAAAATAGTTCTGTTTACCCACAAGGAAGCTGATTTGGTCTTAATCATTTCGGGTGAGGGCTTTTGTATATAAAAGCTTTACAACCATGCAAAATATCGATTTTGAAAAATCTTGAGGGCGCACTATTTTTCAAATGTGCCAGTGTCTCTTTAACGTGTCTTTTTTTTTTGTCACTTTCCTAGATCCTAAAGATGGGCAACATAAGAGACCGAATTATTTTTTAATAATCTTGAAGATCTATGAATATATTTTTGTTATTTGTTATTTTATTACAACTTACTCCCTTCTGAAAATAAAGCACATATTCGTGTGTGATCTACTGCTAGTTCATGTTTCGTCAACTAGCAGTACAGGCTCTCTTAACACTGAGATATCAAAAGAGAAAGTTAATCTCAAATAGATTATCAGTCGCATACCGAGACAATCGAGCGGGGAATTTTTTTCTAAGTATCACACAGTTTTTTCTTACCATATCATCACAAGTCAGTTTTCCTATGACCACGCTAAATTTAAGTTTGTATATCTTTTTTTCCATAAAATGTTTTCATTTTTTTCAGTATGTTTCGAATCACTGTACTCAACAACAAATATGGACTTAAGCACTTTTAGCGCTCAGGTCTTCAATTGGCACTAAACCCGTAACAAAAAGAAGATAGATTAAGAGAGAATCTCAATCAACAGGCCCTGGTTTTCATCATGACTGTTTTTAAACAATTAATTCTAGTTCAGCTTAACTAGTCCAAATATCACACTTACTGTAGCGTGTGGACGTTTCGTCACGCGCAGTTTGACTTTCTCAACACTAATGGGAGTGACGATCGTGTCTCTTGTTACTTTTGTTACCGTTGCTTAGAAAACAGGTTTTAGGTGATTTCTCAAGAGATCGGCAACAAGAATTGACAACAATGATCTTCATTTCCATTAGTTGGCTGAGACAGTCGACGTTATTGACGAAACAATCCACCTTCACAGTAAGTGTGATGTTTGGGGACTGTTTACGAACAACCTTATAATCATAGGAGACTAGTTTCTTACATGAAACACTTACATGGAAAGTTTCACGATGAGGGAACCGCGAAACCATTCTTGATGTGTAATCAGTAGGAGGATAGTAGGAGGAGGAAGATATGTAGTGATAAGGGGTTTCCTATGCGTAATTACTGCTAGCCAATTTTCCCTTATCTTTAGTTTTATGATAGAAACAAAAAAGTAAAGAAAGTGCGTGATAGGCGAGCAGGTAGGAGAGAGAGAGAGCGACAAAACCGCCATTCAATTTATTATCCAATTTCGAATGACATTTATTGCAGTGTTATATCAAGCTGATACTGCTCTCAGTTGCATAAAGTGATTTTATCGTCAGAGTCCAAGCAGTTTTATTGTCATACCAGATCACTAGAAGGTCTCCAATCATCTCTCTTTCACTCTTCGCTACTCTCTCTTCGTCTTTCCTTTTGGGTCTTTGTATCATTGATATTCTCTGTTCTCTCTCTCTCTGTCTCTGAATCTCTGTGGCAAATCCTCATCGAGTGACTATCAAAAATAGTGATTTGGCTAATCAGAAAAATAGAAAAAAATCATAACAATTCATAAGGTATCTCACGTAACCTTACAAGTGCTTAAGACTTAAAGCCCTAATAAGGACTAATAATCCCTTTTATCATACTGTCCTTACGGGACACTTACTACAACAAGTATTCAATGGCGATTCATATCTTTTCAGCACTCGTTCTCTTTCTTTCCTGTAAATTTCCCGGTTGGTCAAAAATAACTTATGAGATTATCTACAGACCTGTCCTTCAATTATAAACAATTTCTTGCAAATTTCAATATTTTGATCTTTCGGGCGTAATCACTTGAAGGACATTCAGTGTTTGATGAAATTGAATGACAATACATTCATTGAATGTTATCAACCGTGAATATGGTTTGTAAAGAAAATCGAGTTGGTGGCCAACTTTTATGGTTTGAAGTGAAAACAAGTTATTCACCTCTAACAGATTTGACATTCTTCAAAAGGGATTATTCCTAAAGAAACGTTAAAAATGCGAAAGTTACGTACTGGTTAAATTATCTTCAGTAAGTTCTGACTTACGGGAAGTGTAAATACATTCGACATACTGCTGTTTGTTAAAGAGATCTGATCATACACCTCCTCCTTTACTTTGGACATGTTGGGATGGAAGAGTATTTATGTCTTGAAGTATCATGAAGCGCAAAGTCCTACCGACACCTTGATACCCTTGCATCCAAATTAAAATTTTAATTTACTTCAATATTAGTTAATGCACAAGTAGTGCAATATTTAAACCATTTTGATGTGTTATTTAGGTTGGCAATCTATTCCTCTGGCATGATTACAGAGATTCAATTTGTAAATAAAATTTAAAGCTCCACTTTCATTTGAAATGTGCAATAAATATTTGTATTGTTTAGGATTTATGAAAAGAAAATATTTAAATTGGAATCATTATGTTGACTTTATGAAAGCTTGGCCGAGAAAACTAGGACCTCTTTTGAATTTTATTTCTCTTGCCAGTTGCAATCTTTTGTGGCCTTCAGACAGCATGGCGCAGTACTCGAAACAAATCTGCTGATGAAAATGAAAGGGGCACAAAATCGATTTTGTGTTTCGTACTAAAAACTGATCATATCTCTGAATTGTCAAAAGCAAAACTATATATATAAAGATGAAACAAACAATATGGGAAAGCCCGGTTTTGGTCTTAATATAAGTAAGTTTGAAAACGAATTTTAATTTCATTAGTTAACCATTTTTTTAATGATTGTACCACTTCCTTTGAGACAGGCTACGTACTTGTGGGTGGTGGCATTTTCTTTAGAATAAATTGTTAGAGAAAGCCGTACCATTCGGGTTTCTTTTTATTTGATAAATTCTAATATCTCTGAATGTCAATCCTGCATTACCCTATAAATAGAACATAAGACATTCGAAAAGTAATACAAGGAATATACATGTATAATTAACAGCATTATCGGCCCTATGTGATCTTAAATTGAAAATGACGCAGACATAATGACCAAAAATACACTTGATTATAGAGTCCCAAGCAAATGCGGATCATACCTAATTGTCTGCAATGTTGTAGGACAATTCGTTCTGTTGTAGGACAAGGGGAGTGATGACGCGGCAGGTTGTACTAATAATATTTTGTGATAACATATGCCCCATGAAATACTACTACGCGTAAAGGCCTGACTCAGAGATTTCCCGGGGAGGGCGCCCTCACCTCACTTTCCAAGCAAATTGTGTTTTTTTTGCATAGATTTAACCATATAATAATCACTGTGTGAAATAATTAAGCTCAAATCGAAGAAGGCCTTATAGAAAATAGCAACTTTGTTTAAAAATCGGATCCGGAAATGTTGTTATACACGGTATCCTATGGCAAGTAATACTGCACATGTGTACTGCATGAAAACGCAAAAATCCGACTCATCTTAAACTTGGAATTGAGCAGTTTAGGGTGAGTACCTTAAGTTCTAGTTGTATTTCTAATACATACACAACAAAATAGATTTCGAAATCTCTGAGTCAGCCCTTAAGGATAATGGCGATGGTCATAGAAGTAGGGTTGCAGAAAAGTCAATCAATCAGTCAATCATTTATTTATTTCCATCAATTACATATCAAAATGTTACAAATATTAAAAACAATATGATGGAGAGTATAAACGAAAAAGCAAAAAAGCCTGAAGTGTTAACCCCTGAAAAACAAACATTACGGGAATAAAACAAACCAGGACAAAACGATACAAAGACACACAATTTAATTAAAGATACAACACAGAAAAAAACAGAAAGTAGTATAAGCAATTTAGTACAGAATTCATAATTTATTATAAATTAGGAAGCAACAAACGAGTAATTGCTTATCCAAGTTAAATAATCGTAACATTGTCTTATCGTTTAAGTAGTTCTTAACAGATTTTTCCCAAAATAATGCACATTTTCAAGTAACATTCTTTGTCAAAGCCATTTTTTTAAGCATCCTGAAGAATAAGTGAAAATTTTGGTTTTAAATAGACCACATAGTTCGTGCCTCCTTCCTTATATCATCTGGTTTAAACTATTCCAGATTGTGGGCGGGCCAGTTGTTAATACTGACTTTGTTATGAAATTAATACAGGTAGTTAGTCTTATTTCGTGTATTGTAAGTATGATTTTCGTCGTGATTTTAAACATCCCTTAAATGAATGTGGTAGCATATGTATCTATACTTATTACTGAATATAGCTATCTCTTTCATACATGTTATAAAAACATTCAATACATTGTTTGTATTGTGTGAATAAGGTCTTAGAAGTACGAAAAGTGCTATTGGAAATTAATCCTTAAAGCTCTTTATGTAGTTGAAAAACTTTATTAACGTTTCCTTTAATGTACTAACCAATAGCACATATACCATAGTATGTATGATAACACTAATGAACAGTAAAACTGATACATGGGGTTGTGGTTTGGGTAAAAACAATTGAAATTTGTTACGGACCCTATGTTTTAGAGCACGACTTGCACACATGTCCAATGACTTTTCCAAGTTTTAACATTTTCATCAATTAGGCCTAGGAATTTGGCCACCTTTACTCTATTTAGTTTGCAACCATCAAGAAAATGACCTTTGACAGCTACCCATTTTTCTCGTTTGGTGAGGTGTACCAAGAAAAATTAGATTTGTTTTTGGCATTTTTTTAAGCGACAATTTGTTAGACTTTTTTAAACCAGTTACTAATTTCTTCAGCTCGTTATTTAACATTGCTACAGAGCGTAGATAACTTTTTGTGAGAGCAGAAAACTGGGGGCTATCGTCCCCTCCGCAATACCAAATAAAAGGAAAACAATTTGGATGTGTGGCAAATGCATTCATATATCTAATAAAATAACAGTGCACTAAGATGGAACCTTGAGGAACACCACAATTCATACCTACTTTAGGTGACCCGTTTTGAATTAAAAGATACAGATTGTTGTCTTTAGAAAGATAATTTATTTAGAAACCATTTATGAGATACACCTCTAAACCACATAGTGGGTATAACTTATCCAATACTACTTTTGGTCATGGTAAGCGAATGCTTTGGCTAAAGCCATAAAATACCAACAGTGTACATGTTATCATATATTGCCTTACTATATTATTAACAAAATCTAAATAAGCCATTATACGTAGAGTGATTTTACGAAAAATACCATATTGCTTTTGCATACAAATTGGTTTTTACAAAGAAATCATAACACGATCGTATACAATGCGTTCAGAAATTTTAGAAAGCAGAGAAAAAGTATTGTAACAGTCGATTTTTTTTTAGAAAAAATTTTAGAAAAAAGTTGTGGATCTTAGATCACCCCTCGAGGAAATCCGTTTTATGGAGAAAAATAGTTCCATGTGGTCGGTTTTGATGAAGATGACCCAAACCTTGTTACTGAGGAAGAACTACATTTAAAATCTTCTGCTCCTGCTCCTCCTGCTCCTCATCGAGATCCGTGATTACTCTTCTTTGCCAAAATGTCTTTATATCGCCATTGCTGTGCTCACAGTTCATTCAAGATGAAAAGTTGTCGGTGTAGAAGTAACCATTGTCGGCGTACTAATAGTCGGGACAATGGTGAACAATAGCGAAATCGATTCAGTCACCCTTTACGCAACATAGTTTCACGCTTATTCCGTTATCGTTCTATGGAGCCCAGGACTATATGGCTCCCACCGGACTATATCTTGCTTTCACACCGGTTGTGGTTTTTTGATCGTCTCTGCATAGCATATAAAGGGTAGGTTAGTTGATCGCTATTATAATTGGACATTGAATCTTATTCTCTAGTAAGATTCGAGAAAGATTCCCTAGTAGGGAAAGTGCTCATATTATACACACGAGAACAATGGAAATCCCCTAGTGATATTGAATAATGCAATCTGTTTACATCCTTGAATACGTTAGGTTAAAAATTGCAAAACAGAGGTATTTCCAATGATGTTATTAATGTGAGATCCAATGGTATGTGATGCAATGTCTTCTGTCTCAGCGATGGGAGAAAATTGGCTCTGTGTATAAAATAGTGCTAGCTCACCACGATTGCATATTCGCCAACGTGTTGATATGCAGCGTTCCTAAAATCTGAGCCTATTCCAGGATTATTGTATTTTGATCCCACATCAGGTAAAACCTGTTCAGTCTACCGTAATCTTTGAAGTCAAAAGAGCTGAGAAATAAAGAAGATGCACATTTGGTGGACCTAAAAGTGGCCACATTTGGCGACAGACGGATGTGGAAGAAAATATTTGACATCCTGGACGGCTAAAGTGTGTGTCGTCGAACAGGTCCAGCGAAACTTCCGTTGCATTGTGCTGAACAAAGAGTCTTCAGGGCTGCCTCCGAAAAAAGGACACTAAGCTTCTTTTTTGAGAAGATTTCACGGGATTAGGTATAGTGGAAATCATTTGAAATTCCCATATGGACCCTAGATATTTTAACTTACTCTTACTAATTGAATAGTTGAGCACTTCGTCCTGCTCAACTATCATGGCATGCTCGTTTCTTTGCTTCGAAATCGTCCATACTTTAGGACAGTTCTTGCAGTCACTACAGCTTCGTCAGCAGGGTAAGGATGGTAAAGTGCTTTTGATTGTGACGTCCAGATATTCTGGCTATTGTATATTAGGACTCTTTGGAGCACTGGAGTCATAAATTTCCAGTTCTTGTTTTAACAAATATTTGCAAAAGGCGAAAAGACAAAATATACTAGCAATTTATCCCAAGTAAAAAATAAGGCAAGTGCAAATGTGTAATCCATTTTAGAGTCTAGAGGCTTTCTTTCTTTTCTTCGCAGTGTTTCTAGTTGATTCATGACTGGGTACGATGTCATCACCAATGCACTGCAAAGCCTTTGGTGGGTTTCAAAAGAATGCGATATGGTATGCTACGCTTTGCCATTTTGTATTGGGGATTGTATCGGTGTCAGCCGCTAAAAAGGGGCTAAAGCTGAATACAAAGAAGGCAGAATACATGATTCTCAATGAAGAGGTAGATCCTCCACCTATCCGTGCAAAGCATGGCACAACTCTCGTGGAAATGGATGTTGATTTTCTGGGATGCACTTGATAGCAGGTAGGACGTCTTGACAAAACGCTACAAGAATAGAGTGCCGACAATACGTTTGATATCAAATGGAAGTGTGGCATCACCACCACAACAATAAATATCTTTCTTCAGAGCCTGGGTGGAAAGCATACTACATATATACTTACTACATACTTACTATATGGTGTAGAAACAAATGCTTCCAATCCGGTTAAATGGCACTTAAACCAGGTACTCATGCGAATTCAATACATAACCTGGAAGAAACATCCTACCAAACATACCTCCTGTCTCTACATTGTGGCACAAAGGGCAGCACAGCTAGCGGGCAGTGCATTTGGGCTAAGGATCAGATTATCTCAGAACTTTTTCATGGGGAATTCCATATGTCCAGGTCTCTTCTTCTTATCGTATTCCCAACACAGTGGTCTCAAATATGAACAGGCCAGAGGGTGTGTACAATGCATGGGCCGTTCACTGAATTCTGACAAGGTCCTTGTCTGTGCACTGTTTGCTCCAGCATTGGGGCAGACCAAGAGATGTTACCAATTGTCGTGCGTTGCAGTTCCGCAATCACAGTGGTAGTGTCATGATCTGCTTCCAGGGAGCCCCACTTCTGCAAGAACACCTTAGATCGGCACTGCCCAGGTAGATGGTATAGAAAACTTGCTTACTCGGTATGCTATGCAGAGACACCAGTTTCACTTTGAATGGACCCAGTGGAACAGCCCCAATCATAGTTATGCGGACTTTAGAAAGAAGTGTGTGACGAATCTCGAAGGAATAGGAATCGAAGGGATGAAGATTGATGAAGATGGCTGTTTTTGTGTCAGAAGTATGACATATTTTTAAATGAAAACGAGCGAACACATCACTTATAAAAAGGACCTCATGTAAATTTACTATTGTTGCTAATGAAGCTGTCCCTTGGTGAAGCAAACATGTTAAGAGTTCACTTCATTTTCAGAGCGACGTTGTCCTTCTTTTATATTAGAGAGTACAATGCAGTAAATCCTCACACAAGCAGTATTGCTGAGTGAGGTGTATCCGCCACCATCGTTGACGGGGACAAAACCCGGATTTAAAACTGTGGTACTACAAAAAACAACAACAACATGGCAAACATTACTATTAGGTGAATTGGGTATATACTACAATGACGACCACTGAGTCGAGGATATAAAACAATACTCATCAGCTGATTTCTGCAAAGTGTTGTACCTTTGACTGATAGTTTTCTTACCATAATCGTGGTTGATTACATCTCAGACAGTCTTGACATTGCGAACGACAAGGGACTCACCATCACACCCAAGCGTTCTAGATGTCACTAAAGGTAGCGGACCCGACCTTGAATACGCAAGAACGTCTAGCTCTAAAAGCCGTATCTAAATGTGGTGTGTACAAGATTACTAACATAACTGCGAACGCTTGACAGCAAAGTCGGCATACATGCATCTAAATGCCAAGAAGGCGGACCCCCCCCCCCCTACATGTACGGGTGTCCAAAAAAGTGGTTGAAGCAGATAAACTGCGATTTCTCCAAACCTGCTGAAGCTGTGATTTAATTTCATGGAAGATATTAATTATACTGTTTTTTATGATGTGCAAATCCCATAAACAATCCGCACATGCAACCCAGAGATATAAAAGCTTTATACAGGACCCTCTGTTTTTCATCCATTCCAATGGGATTACACAGTTCGTGATTATCGGCTTCAGATAGATTGGGGTTCAATCGTTTGGTCCATTGACTAAATGATAAACTTAGAACCTGAAGGTGAGATGCTACTAAATTAATATAGTGCTATATCTGAACAAAATATCTACATTGATATCTAATAATAATAACTTTTAAGCTGACAAAAAATACCCCTCTAAAGGGTGACCTGTTGAAATATTAACGATCGGGAGTAATGCATGTACATTGAAGACTCTGAAAGATTTTAAGAAATCACGTGGAGGTTGCTGAAATGGAAATTTTAGATTCAAGTCAATTTGTAAAGTAGGAGAAATTAATCAATAATGGACAGGTGTGATCCTCTTAGCTTTAGTTCAATGAAAATGAATGGCACGTTCCTATATTGTTGTTATTATTTAAACTTTCAAAATGAGAAACTTCACGAAAATCCTATCTGTTTGTGTCATTACACATTTGGGTTGGACAAAAGATGCCAGGCAAACAGGTGACTGCCGAGCAAAGGACTTGCATGTCACTAAGCTATTTATTTTGTAAATAATTGGACTACATGAATGACATTGAACCCAAGTGCACTAGTTTACAAGTTTAGATATGTATCACAAAAGCCGCACAGGTAGAGATAACAAATAGACATACGGCAAAGTTTGCTTTGATGATCATAATTGTTTAGAATGCGAATGTAGGACTTGTAGGACTCAATCATGGTAACTTATTATTCACTAAATGCCTATTTTGCCACTTTAAATCTAAAAAAATAATATCCTGTGAATTTTGATTTCCTTAGTTGTTATATTTAAATGGTATGCCATGAATAAAGCAGTACATTTCATGTGTTGGAAATCGCTCACCGGGCAGCAGAACGGGCAAATGACTGTTACTGTGTA